>KZ451889.1:867573-950946 GCA_002786265.1 Apostasia shenzhenica
AATTTTTTATACTTTTTTGTGGTAGTAAATTTTTTAAATTAGTTGTATTATTTTTTTCAAAATATTTTTTATCATATTTTAAAAATTAGTCTCACGTTTAGAAAATTTATATTTAATTATAATGTAATTATTAAGTCATCCGGTTGAACCACGGTTCAACCGGTTGAACCGATAAAACCATGAACCGGTCGATTGACCGGTTCGATCTTCGGTCCGGTTTTGAAAACCTTGACTTCCACTACAGTAATCTCTCCTCCTTTAAGATCTCCTTAATTATTAATGATTATTTTATATTTTTTATAATATTATAAAAAAATATTATTAATTAAATTTTCTGAAATTAACATAAATACTTCTTTTTATATAGTTATTTTATTATTAAGAATGAAATATATATATATAATTAAAATTTCACAAAATATATTATATTATAAAAAAATAAAAATAAAAATAAAATTTCACGCAATAGTCACTGTATAGTTAGTTATAATTAGTTTCAAGCAATATCATTGTATAATTGCTATAATTTTTTTTTAAGTAATTGCCATAAAATTGACTTGTGTTCTCTTTTTCTTTTTATTTATAACTGTTAGATTAGATAGCTAAAATGATTAAAATTTAGATCGACTTTAATTATGATCGACTTTGAATCGATAATCAACATGCCACGTGCAGCTCGAACAAATTGTGCTGTCTTTGTCCAAATATCACATTAAAATTTTTAATACATTCTAAAGCTGAGATCGGGTCGGCTCGAGATTAAACTTGATAATCTATGATCGAAATCGGACTCATTAATTTAACAAAATGATCGAAAATATATCGATTTTGGATCATTGAAATGCCTGTTTATCTCTTCCAAGAAAAATGAAAATTTACATCTATATACAGAGATTATTGGAAAATAAATCATTTAACAAAAAAACTAATTATTGGAAAAAATTAAAAAAAAAAAAAAAGTTGAATCTCTCTGTTAATTACTTCGTATCATTAGTTCTCTCAAAAGATGCAACTGGCGCATTCCTTCCTTCTTCGTCTTGAACCGGAACTCCGGCGAACTCTCCGGCGATCCTCAAACATGCAGAGGGATCTCGAACAGGTCCGACTCCGCATCAATGCCGTCATCGAGATTGCTCTTCTTGCTGCTACAGCTGGTGTGCTGCTTGCTTCTCCCCTCTGCCTCAAACCGAGGCACAGTGAACAGCTCCCGACTATCTACCAGCCCCACTCCGGTGGCCTCGACGGAGACCTGCCGGAGAAAACACGGGTTCGACGTCCTCGTCGCATTCGCCGGTGCGTACTTGAACGGCGCCTGGCCCATGTTCACCATCACCACCACGTCGGCGTTGGCCGCCGCCATGACTGGGAACAAAGGTCTGCTGAATTCCTCCGAGCAGCTGCGGATCACGTGCGCCAGCTGCGAGTCGACAGTGAAAAACACCTTCTTTTTCGTCGGCTCGAATCCGCATCCGATCACTCTGCTCACGCCGGCCCACTTCGCCTTCTCCGACTCGAAAACAAGTTTTCTTCCTGCGGACAGATCAGAACATCAATCTTTCGAAAATCCGATGAAAACCCACTGAAGGATTCGTGAGAATTCTAATGGGGTTTTACCTTCGAGGGTGACAGAGCCGTCGGAGCTGAATCCGATGGATCCAGGATAGGTACCCGGCATGGATTGACTCGCTGAAGAGCTTCTTGTTAGACCCAACGTGATCGCCGGACTGCCGGAGTAATTGCCTCCCTCAGCGGTGGGATTCGGTTCTCGGGATGAACAGGATACACCGGCGATTGGGGCGGCGGTGCCGTTGGTGGAATTCTCCCTGATAAGCTTCGCTCGATCGCTTTCTCGATCCTTGACGCGCTTGCTGGATGTTGCCGGCGGCAACTTGCAGGGCTGGAGGCAGAGGATGGTGATCTCGAAGTAGGCCTCCTGGGGGAAGGGGCCGCCGGCGATGGTGGGGCCGGGGAGTGGGAGGCTTGTTCGGACGTAAGAGAAGGATGGATCGTCAGCGGTTTTCTTGGGGCCGGGGTTGAGCCTCACCGTCTGCATGAACTCCGCCGACTCTGCCGGCACCTCCCACCGGCTATCCGGGGACTCCTGCGGTGCTCCACCGTCGCAGGAAAGGCAGAGGCCCCACGGCGGGGCCGACGGCGCGCGGGGGACGGAGGCGGAGAAGGCAAACCGCGGCCAGCCCTTCTCCACTGCTTCGGCGATGAGCTGCGGGTGGTCGTCCCAATTGAACGGAGAAACCGCCGCCGCCGGGGCCGCCAGCACCTGCCCCGGCGGCGACGGCTGCATCGTGTGGTGGAGATGGTGAAACCGGAGGCTGTTCCTGGAGAGGTGGAGCTTGGCGATGCCGGCGTGAAGGGTATCCAATTTGGATTTAGCGGCGGTTTCCGAGAATTGGATGCCGGCCTGGGGATTGACCAGGTGCTGCCGGCGCTGACGATGCCGGCGCCACTGCAAGAATAGTAAGGTAAGGAGCAGGAAGGCTGCCCCAGGGATCGCTCCGGCGATTATTTTGATCCACAGATTCATCTCCTTCGTACTGGCGTTCCCCTCGTGTTGGTCAAAAGCTCAAAGGTAGATGAAAAATCTGATCCTTGATTTTGAAATTTGGGGAAGAAGACGACGGAAAAGATCGAGATGCGCGGCGGCGCGTGCAGCATCGAGCAGGTCGCCGTGGGCGTTAGCCGCAAGAAGAAAGAAGCACGAGGAAGACGAAGATTACAGCACGAGGGCAGTAGAAATTTCCGAGCTTTGATTCCTTGAATTGAATTAAAGCGGCCAGAATTTGTTCCTTTTGTCAAACAGAGAGGGGAGAAGACGAGGAGGCGTAAGCCGGCGGGCATCTTTAATTAAATGCCAAATATTAATTTCTTTGCTATTTTTTAATTAAATGCCAAATATTAAATTCATAGCATTTTTTCTTTTAATTTCTTCTCTGTTCCTTTTAATTAAGTGCAGAGTTTTCCTTAAAAAATTTTACGTTCCTAAAAAAAAAATGTAAAAAAAATGTTTTTCTTTTTATTTTAAATTAATGTTTTTTTCTTTTGTTCTTCAACTCTAAAGATTTTTTGTTTGAAACCCATTCTTGATTTAAATTTAGCATAGTTATTCAAAATCAAATATAATTAATATATATTATGTATATTACTTGAAATATCATAAATTGTTTTTTATTTTTTGATAAATCAAAGCTATGTAGCCCAAACAGCCGGTTGATTAATTATAATTTTTAGAGTTTGATTTACTGAATTATTTAGCACATTAAAAATATTTTATTAAATAATTTCGTGAATTAAAATTTTTAATAAATATATTGATCAATTACTAAATATTTATATTAGGAGTCTACTTTAATATATCTCGAACATGCATAAATATATTTTTTTTAATGTGGGATTAAAACATATTACTAGCCCTTTAAATTGCCACTAACAAACAAGTTGGTGGTTAGATAAAATGTCTTAAATTAATATAAAATAAAAATAAAAATAAAAATGTATCAATTATTCATATGCTAATTTGAATAGATTTAAATCGAATCTTTGATTTCATATGTGTTAAAGCGTGGCTCCGACGCAGCCATACACGTGGCATCCTGTGAAGTCTAATCTTTTTCTTTCTTTATTATTTTTCTCTGCAAAGGTCCAACCTTGTGGCCGAGATTTCAATCAACCATCGGGCCCGACACTCCAGTTATCCCCCAGTAACGTCGATGACGACATTTCCCAGCTTTGCCTATCACTATCACCGTGCCACGGCCCCACTGCTCCCAAGACAGCATGCTTCTACTTGACGTACAAACTTAGGACCCGCGTGCTCTAGCCGACGCGGATCCCTAGAGAAATCACTACAATCAAGAAGGCTAAAGCGTCTCATCCCCTACTTCCAGCTCCTTCAGTGGCCGACAGTGGAAGAATCGTCAGGGCAGGCTCAACAGTAAAATATTTATTTCCTTCCAGGAAATCGGGGATTGTCGTTGTACTGCACTTATAAAAGCACGTGAATAAGCCACAACAACACGATACGAACCATACAGAAAGATAACAACGGACACACAGGCTCAGCAAAAGAGGAGGAGCCGACTTACTTCTTCCTCTCTCTCTCTCTCTTGTACTCAGACTCTAACAGAAGAGCTCTGGCTCTCTCCTCTTTCAAGAATATTGTGTTGGCCTTTTCGGCCACTCATCTTCTTTTTTAGTGAAATCTGTCACTCGATCACCCGGTGGATGTAGGGGATTTCCTCCCCGAACTACCTTAAATTTTTGTGTGTTGCTCTAGATGTCCCAAACTCTCTTTTAAGCCTTAACTATCAGGCTTAGCTCTCTGCGCTTCTCAGAACTCTCTTTTCTTTTTTGTGTTTCTTGGGATCCCCTACATCTCACGTCAACAATATGATTTGACTCTGAATTCAAAATCAAGTTTGAAATGATGGAAATAAATAAAATAAAATTTAATGTTCATAATTAAAAGATAAAAAATTATGATAACTTGACATACAGCTACATGCATTTGTTTCTTCCAATAATTTTTTTTTCTCAAATAACTTTCAGTAATGCGATCAATCTCGGCTACAAATTACTTCTACGATATTATATATAGTTTACATACACAAATTTATTGCTATACGGGTAAATTTTTAGTAGTTTATCCCATTCGTATTAATGCACGTATCGCGAAAAATTCAGATGATTATATGATAATAAAACTATTACAAAAAATTTAAACATGTTAGTAATAACAGAAGATAATAATTTAGTTTACTCAAAGAAAATAGGTTCAGCTAGGGGTGTGCATTCGGTTTGAGTGGTTGGTTTGGTGACCAAACAAAAAAAAAGATTAGATTCGGTTTTAAATTTAATGAAACCAAACCAACCAAATTATATTATAAACCAAACCAAACCAACCAAATAAATATCGGTTCGGTTTGGTTTGGTTTGGTTAAAACCATATTTTTTGTCTGCAACCTTTTGATCTACAGCGCAAGCCGCGCAAGTCGCGCAACCCTAAATAATCTGAAACTTCTCGGTCGGTCAAATCAGTTTTCTTTCTCGCGAACTCATCTATGAGCGAACCCAAATCGACAAATTGACAACTGAACCGGCCCAATATAAATACGTGAGTTATTCAGTTAATTCGGTCGGTTTGGTTTCCAAACATGTAAAACCGAACCCAAACCAATTAACCAAAATATTCAAAATATCAAACCATCACCAAACCGCTAGATTCTAAACCAAACCAAACCGTTAAATTTAAACGGTTCAGTTCGGTTTTTCGGTTTAAACCATAGTTTGCAGACCCCTAGGTTCAGCTAAACCCACACAATTACTAAGAGCCACACTGAAATCCAAGTTCACTCTCTAGACTCTTCTTCACTCAAAGGAGAGCTCATTAAGAGCACATCGGTTCATCGTCTTCGTTCAATTAGACGTTGGTTTCACAAAGATTTTAAGGCGTTCTGCTTTGACTAGCCTTTGATCCAATCAAAGGAAAGAATAACAAGGAGAAAAAGCTCTTAACCCTAAAAAGTTCAATCAAATAGACTTTGGACTCGAACCATTTCACTCCTTAATGTGACCTCTAATGCTCGGGACTCCTTTCATCTATTTTCGAGTGTTTTTTTATATCTTGAACTTATATCATATTCTATTCGAAGAAAAAGTGAAATAAATCCTCATATCTTACTACTTTGAGCTTCTTTGATCTTGATTTTTTGCTCATCTTTTTGGCTTTGCATAATTGTTCCTTGTTTATTTAAGCTTAATATTATTTATTCATTGATTTCTCTATTTCGTCTCAACCTTTTGCCCACTTATCTTCGATATCGTCCAATTAAGCTCTATTCTTATCTAAAACTCTCTCTATAACGATAACAGAGAATGTTTATTAGTAACACACTGATTTAAATTATTGATTAATTATCGAAATATGTAATTATAAGGAGAAACAAACAATCAGAAGTAAGTAATAATAATCAGTGATGGATTGGATTTGATTTGAATAGATTAAATTTTTTTTGAAAAAATAATAAATATATAATTTTCATATTTTAAAATTAAATGATAGTAGATATGTTACTCAAGCCGAATCCATCACAACTTGAAACCTCGTTGTCTCCTTCACGAGCGTTGTGTGGTAAGGGAGATATTAAAACGAGTAATTTGATTCTTTTTTAACAGTTTTGTTCGCATCTTTATTTTTCAATGACCATAAAAAATTTATTTTTAATTTATTTTTATTTCATATTCTACATAATTTTCAAAATGATATCAATATTAATTTTATTTTATATAATTTTTAATATAAAAAAATATTTTTATCTTTTATCACATACGCATCTCAAATTAGGCCAAAAGTTTTATTTAAAAAATAAAGTTGAAAACCGAACTGACAAGAACGAGCTCAAAATGAAACGATACAAAAAACACCGACCAAAATACGAAATTAAGAACCCAAAAGCCTCGAAGACCAAATATAATTTAGTTTTCTATCCTTGCATAAAATGTCCTATATATATATATATATATATATATATATGTATATAATATATTGAACAATATGATGCATCAAAGGGCCAAAGATTTTATTTAATTTTTATAATTTATTTAATTAATGTTATGGAACCAAAGTAGATACGAATTCAACATATAAATAAAGATGACGTATGCATATTTTTAAAGTAAGAAACCTACGAAAACGACAGTGAGAAATATGCGATTCACTTATTAATTTTCTAATCTTTGAATATCTTAGCTTGAATTTTATTTAATTTAATGACCGGCCTTAATTTTTATTTAAATAAATTTTTAAGTAATAAGTTTATTGCGTGAGTTGTTACAAATTAATTTATATTTCTTTATGTTAATATTTATGCGTTAATTCATTTATATTGTGTTAACACGTGGTTTCAGCGTTGCATGCCTGCCGTACACGTGACGCCTAGTTGACTTTTGGCCTTCATTTCTTTTAACTGATCCGTCTATCTGTTCTCACAGGTCAGATTTCGGTCAAACCTCGGACACGAAGGTTCAACCAAGCCTCGTTCACGATGAGCCAGGACCATCCCTGGTAACATCGTCCTCGATGTTACAAACCGGTGCCTGTCACAATCAAGCTTGGTCCGACCGCGCCGTTCCCCGTACAAAATGCTTTTCCCAGACCCGCAAATCAAGGGCCCGCATGCCCCAACTGTCACGGATCCCCAGAAGCAGTACCAATATTAAAAGTCAGCATCCTCCTTTTGCTGCTTTTGGTCCCTCCGGTGACCAACAAACAGCGCGAACCTAGAGCTTATTCACCTCATTTTCTTCGGAAGCGCGAACCTAGAGCTTATTCACCTCATTTTCTTCGGAAAACTAGGATAAAGCTGCACCATTCGCTGCCTACAAATACCCCTGAACAGTCTTCATGCAAATAGATCGGAGATCAAAAAAGAAAGAATCAAGAAGAGCGGCAAGGGTGCAAGCAACTTCCCTGGTTCTCCCATTCTCATTATATTAGAGCCTCAATTGAGGAGCTCTTTCCCTCTCTCTCTCTCTCTCTTTTCTTTCCTAAATATTGTATTAGCCTTAATGACTACCTCTTTCCTTTAGTGAAACTTCTTCGCTGATCGCTCGGTGAACGTAGGAGATTTCCTCTTTGAACCACCTTAAATCTTTGTGTGCTTTCTAGATGCCCTGAACTTCCTCTCTCTTAGGCCTCAACTAACAGGCTTATTTCTCTGCGCGCCGCCGGCTCTCAGGACTCTCTCTCTTTTTGGTGTTTCTTGGGATCCCCTATATCCTACATCAACATATTGTAACCCACACCCTAAACTCCTCTTTGGTTCAAAATAGAGAGAGAAATGCGAGACGGGTATTGTCGATAGATTTCTTCTTATTATCGACAGTATCGCAAGATAGAAAGATATTGAGATATTATGAGAGATAATTTAATGTTTTCTTGATCTCACATAAAAATTAATTTTACAAAAAGAATTATAAAATAAATAAATTAGCAAACTCACAATTAACGTGAAACGAAGCTTGAAATGTTGACGTAAATGAAATGTCTAAAAAAATATTAAGCTATAATTTATTTTTCTAAGTGTATAACTGTTCATGTACCGAATAAATTTCGATAATCATTAATGTTGAAAAAAAAAAATTATTATTAAGAAATGTTTTGAATGGGAGTGGCGTTGTATCATTAAGTGACGATTATAGCATTATTTTTTGGTCGAAAAAGAGGTGCATGTTGTATGATATAATTATAGAACTTAAATGTGCCATTGATCTAACGTTTCACCAAATACTCCAAAATATTAAATATAAATAAAAAAATTAGTAGCATAATTAGCTAGAGCAGGATTAGATTCTCCTATAACTTTAATTGTTTCTGATAATAGACTAATAATAACAAAATAATCTCTAATGAGAATAATACAATCTAATTTATTATATCAGATAATAAATTTCAAAATATTTTCTAATTTTTTTATAAGTTTAAAAGATGAAAATTTAGATGAAAGTTTAATGATATTTCATAAACTAGAAAATATACTCATGCTAAAAGGAAGTAAACCCTTAACCTTTACATGGAGATTACTAGGACATTTTTTCAAGACAAATAATGTAAAAATAAAACCAATACCTTCTAATATTAGACTAGATGACCTGCATAACCAATGCTCAGAAATAATATATCCAAAATAATTAACCAACAAAGATATATAATTATCATTAGAATAGAATATAAATATAGAAGAAATAAAAAAATATCAATCAATTGAAAAATCTCCTACTAAACATTAACATATAAACGAAGGAAGATTATCCGTTGGATACAATAGACAATTAGATAAAAAACTAGACAATATAAATATATCAAAAAGATTACAAATAAAAGATTTATCACATTTGTTTTATCATCTATTTTGTTTATATTCCCTTTGTAATATTGACATGCTAATTAACTTTCGGTCATTTTTAAAAATAAAAAAAACTTTAGGTCATTGATAATTAAAGTTAAAATTAATATATATTGATAAATATGATTTAGAATTGTCTCGATTTAAACTAAAAAAAAAAAAGAAATTTTAACAGTTAGTCATATATTTTATGTATATTTTATATATCACATTTCTCCTTGCCCAACAGAGAAAGAGTTACTCAACATATTTTTCGGTTTGAAAAAATTATAACATTTGATGTAAAATAAAATAAAATATAACATAAATTACATCTGACTCTTGAGATCAAACATGCATCGCAAATTAGTTTTAATTTTTTAAAACCTTTAATTTGGGCCACTAAAGTTATAAAAACTCTATAATTTTAATTCCAATTAAGACGTAATTATTAATTTTTTATTAGTATATTATAAAATTATTTTAATTTGTTAATTTTATGACTTTTTAGCATATAATTTTGAATATTAATATTTACATTTTTAGTTTTAAATTATTAGTAAAAAAAAGAGATGGTAGAAATTTATTTTAAATTTTTATTAAATTTTTAAAGAATAGTGAGAATAAAGGAGCGTAATAGTCTTTTAAAATATGTAGATGATTCAAACTAGTCAAAAATATTCAAATTTTATATTTTTTCTAAAAAAATTAGTGAAAATGATGAGATTCTGAAAGAGGGACTAAAACTACAGTATTTTTACAACTTAAGGAACTCAAATCAGAATTTTTCTAAAACTAGGATCAATATGTAATACTTTTCTGACCTCAGGGCCCTGATGCAATTTACCTTAAAATAAAATAATATATTTTATACATCTGAATTTGGATGGGCTAGCTTAACAAGATAGTAAAGTGAACCCAGCCCAAGTGACTTGCTCAGGCCCAAACTAATTTATCGAGTCAACTCAGATTCTTTGGATTGGATTCGGGCCCGACTAAAAATCGCCCCAGCGCAAAATCCAACTTAAAATATTTCGCGCCAGGATCATCACTGTAACAGCTCATGATCTAGATGAAAAAATATTATCTACTTTGGTTTAGGAAACTTTGTAATTTGAGTACTACTCCAGCCCAAGTATGCTTAACTATGGAGTTTCACATCATTAGTCTTACGGTTTTCTCCTCAAAAAGTGCATCTACTATTTGAGATTGCATTATTTATTTATACAGTTCAAGAGTTAACATCGCTCCTTTTTCGATATAGTACGATTCTACCAATTTAGCAGAATTGTGAATCAATCTAAGTGTAATATTTCGTGATTCAAATATAAAAGTATTGTCTGTTTTGACTTCTGCAAACTGTGCGGCTTGAGTACTTCCCAGACGTGTTTAACTCTAGAGTTTTACGTCATTAGCTTTATATTTTTACGTTACTTACTAATACAGCCCAGAAACTCTTATTTCTTTCTGATATGAAACGATTTTTTTTTTGTCCCTCCACCGAAAAGTCTATTAGGAGCTGCTCCTTATCTAGGTGATTTTGACTCAGTCATATAAATTTTACTCTGATGATCACTCTCTATTCTTTTCAATCGTAGGTCATCACATTAAACAAACAAAGTATTATTAATCTCTAGCTTAAGAGGAAAAAGTTAAGAAAATAAAAAGTCAGAACCTACTTGTGTCTTTCCTTATACCTGAGACTCTCTCATGTAATTATCCCAAATTTAAAAATATTATTTTATTCTAAAACCAACATTTCAAAATTCCTTGATACATTTCTATTTTTTTAATCATCATTCAGGACTGTTAATTTAGGGTGAACTAAACGAAAATATTAATAATCTTATAATTAGTATTAATTACATTTTAGCCCTTCAGATCACCAGGGTGTTACAAATTAGTTCTGACTTTCGAAAAAATTTTAACTTTAGTTTTTAAGATTGTAAATGGGTTGAGTTTTAATCTTTTCTTCAGATTTTTATCTTTTTTGCTAGCCTTTTCTTATAAAAATTATGAAATTTGATTATTTTTATAATAATTTGAAATTTAAGTTTACTCATCTCTTATTTTTTCTGCTCTGAAAAAGCCTTGGACCAAAAAGACATTAATATTAACATTTTAAAATTATAATTTAAAAAGCCAACAACAAACAATATTCGAGAATAATCTTACAACATTGCGATAAAAAATTTAATAATTATATTTTAATCGATCAAACGACATTGTTTTTACAACTTCAGCGATCTAACTGAAGATTTTAAAAGTTTGAGACTAATTTGTAATGCCTTTCCAACCTAAAAGTTTGAGACTAATTTGTAATAACTATAAATCTAACAAGATAAGATTTAAAAAATAAAATATTAATAATATCTTTTGCATGGCCTAAGTTTGACCCTATTCTTCAAAGTTGCAAAAATATAATCTCTTTTTTATGATTTCTAACATTATAATAAGGATAAATTATATTCAAATTTCTGAGTTTAAAGCTTAATAACACATAAGTCCAGATTTTTTTTAATTATTACATTGAGGTCCCTGCATTTCAATAAATATCAAATGAGTTCTTTTATATTTTTTATTATTAAATTTTTTTTAAAATTATTATTATACTCTCCTCCTCTCTTAAAACTTGAGAGAGAGGAAGAGAAGTATAATGATATTTTTTTTAAAAAAATTATAATAAAAAATATATTTTTATTTTAATAATTTATTAAAAGTTAGGGGCCGATATTATAATATGAATTTGTGCGTTATTAAGCCTTAAATTTAGAGACGTGGGCATAATTTACCCTTATATAAAGTTGGATTGAATTATTTATTTTATATAAATTTGTGACAAAAAATATTTCATATTATGACGTAAGAACAGCACGAGCCCATGAATCTTTCGAACGAACCTCAACCGCTCACATGGGCTGAACCCACTCGCGCCCACGGCTCAACCACTCCCTCCACGTCACGCCGCATTTCGTTACAACAACCATGGTGTGACAATTAATATCAAAAAAAAAAAAAAAACTTTTGTGTGACAATTTATAGTGGTGGATTTAAATAGAATTTATAATATAATAATATTTTTATTAAATAATTAGTAAAAATTACATTTTTCACCCCAAAAAAGTTTTTTTTTTCATTTAATTATCAAAATTAAATATTAATATATATCACCTTATGCTTTAATGCATAATTATAAATTACACTTTATCAATTAAATTTGGGAAATGCATTTAAAGATATTTAAGGTGAAATATATAAATATTAAAATTGTTGAAAAAATTTTATGATTTTTTTAAAAATATGTATGGCGTAAAATAAAATAAGTTAATTATATTATTGTAAAATAAAATTAATTTATTTATTGAGAATGATATTAAATATGAATTAAAGTAATTATTTAATATTAAAATTTGTATACAATGAGATATAAAATAATTTTTATTTTTTTAAATAAATTAATTTTTAAGCTATAGCTAATATAAATGTTTGCCAAATAGAAAAGGTTAAATGAATAAAAACACCATTTATAAGTGCAACATATAATTCTTCAAAAAATATTAACGAGAAGCTAAAACAAATATATTGGAATATATATATATATATATATATTTTAATTTGTAATATAATAAACATTAACGTTAGATAATCACGTGAAATTTTTCACTGTTCACAATTAACTCGATCTTCTTAATCAACTCGCATAAAATTAAATTAATACGAGTTAATGAAATATAATTTGTATTACAAATTATATTTCTAAGATACGTGTATATAAAACATGTGTAATAATTATCATTACTACATATAAAAAACATGTATAATATGTGACATATGTTTTGCTCGAGAGTTAACATTTATCATGATGTATTTTTAAGTACCATCAAAATCGAATCAAAATCGACTAAAAATTAAAAATTTGGGGCAGCCAACTCGCTTAAAATAAACTTCATCTCGGATAAAGATCTACTAATAATGTTGGATTGATTGCATCTCCCATGTGTAACCCATGGCTTTTTTGGTTGCACATTAATTAAGCAATCTTCATTGATTGGTCATCCAAAATTAGGGCTCACAACCTTTGCTCCACTTTTGCTCGACTTTAACCTAACTCGGTTTTAAAATCAGTTCACTCAAATTGAAATCGATATAATTTAAGTTAGCCAACACATTCATTAATTATGTATGCAAGCATATCTAACTTTCAAGAGTTTTATATTATATGTATTCTATTTGAAATACAATTTATAATTCTAGATTCGAACATACTTGAATAATTTTGACTCGATTGGCTTGAATTAAACTCGATTCAAATTTGACTCATTTAAAACTCGAATCGTTAGTTGCCCATTCAAAATTAATGGAAGCATTGATTTAGTGAAAAAATGGTTTAAAAATTATTATTACTTATCTAGATGTATATCTTTGGAATTTATATGTAGGAATTTAATTTCTAAATTTGAAAAAAATTCCTGCATAAAACAAATTTAAGAAAATAATATCAAATTAGGGCATCACAATTTGAAAGAAAAAATTTAATTGTGAACTTAATTAATCCAAGTGATACATTTTGGCAAATTTACCGTATTATTTATATAGTTTTTCTATATATTTTTTTCGATCTTTAATGTCTTTGAGTGCATTTATATTCTATACTAATAAATATGTGCACATGTCACCTAAATTTTAAACGAATTAAAGGGTTAATTATTATTTAGTCCAATCTTTAATGATATACATCCAATTAAAATATTTTCTAATTTTTAAATTATTATACTATTATTAGTCTATAATTGATTCAAAATTTCATTCAAATGAAATACATAAATAAAAGTCATTTATATAAATCATACGTATCAATTAAAATCACGAAATTATTACTAATAAAATTAAAATTGACGTACCCGGGCGCTTCAATCTTCCACGAACCAGCTCAACCATGATGAGCTAACGACTCTACAGAGAGTAATCTATTTTCTAACACTCCTCGTAGAACAGCTCTTCTCTGCAGCTTCCACGAAACAGCTCAATCATGACGAGCTAACGACTCTGCAGAGAGTAATCTCTTCTCTAACACCCCTCGTCGAACAGCTCACCTCTAACAGCTCTTCTCTGCAGCTTCGACGAAGCAGCTCAACCACGACGAGCTAAAGACTCTCTTCCACGAAGCAACTCAACCATGACGAGCTAACGACTCTACAGGGAGTAATCTCTTCTCTAACACCCCTCGTCGAATAAGTCTCCTCTAACAGCTCTTCTCTGTATCTTCCACATAGCAGCCCAACCATGTCGAAATTGATGACTCTGTAGGAAGGATTTTCATTGAGGTCCATCGGATCAGCATGATGAAAAATTAGCATATACATCAATGCACGTTACGATCTGGAGGGGCACATGTTAGAACCTTCTCTAACACCCCTTGCCGAACAGCAGCTCAACAACAGGCCCTTGTCGAACACCAGCTTAACAGTCGCCCCTTGTCGAACAGCAGCTCAAAGAGATGTCAAAAGAACATACCCTCCGTACTACTGCGTCAACTCAGTATTTAAAATAGTATTGGTGCCCACTCCCTAATCGTCCTTTGCAGGAATAGGTGTCATATATGACATTGGACCTATCATGTCCCCTCCTTTTCAGGCTACAAATAAGGGGAAGGAGGATGCTCATAGGATGGGCTCTTTCTCTCTGGCTGAGCTGCACCTCTATCTCTATTCCTCTCTTATACTCAAGCTTTGTAAGAAAAGGGATTCAATTAGTGAATTTAAATCGCCTTGACAGCGTCGCTATTTTTTCTCGGACACTCAGGTTCCCACATAAAAATTATCGTCTCATTTCTCTCTGTTGTAGCACATTTTTTGTATCAATAGTGATGCCCTCACGTAGGACCAATACCTCACTACGTGAGATTCCTTCTTTAAAATCCCTTCTCGAAGTCCTAGCTCATGGTCAAGCTAGCTTGGTGACGGGCAGTCAAGGGCAATACCCTTCTCGAGGTCCCAGCTCACGATTATGAAGCCTCGGCGACTGAGAGTCAAGGGTAACCCCTTCTCTAAAACTCCTTCTCGAAGTCCCGGCTCTTGGTCAAGCCAGCTTGGTGACGGGCTGTCAAGGGTAATCTCATTCTCGAGGTCCCAGCTCACGATCATGACGCCTTGGCAACTGAGAGTCAAGGGTAACTCCTTCTCTAAAACTCCTTCTCGAAGTCCCAGCTCATGGTCAAACCAGCTTAGTGACGGGCAGTAAAGGGCAATCCCTTTCTCGAGGTCCCAGCTCACCATCATGGCGCCTCGATGACTTAGAGTTAAGGGTAACCCCTTCTCTAAAACCCCATCTCTAAAACCCCATCTCGAAGTCCCAGCTTACGACCATAGCAACTCAACGATTGAGTCATGGGTATCCTCTTCCCTAAAACCTCTTCTCGAATAGCATCTTCCACAATGCAGCTCAACCATGATGAGCTAACGACTCTACAGAGAGTAATCTCTTCTGTAACACCCCTCGTCGAACAGCTTTCCTCTAATAGCTCTTCGCAGCAGCTTCCACGAAGCAGCTCAACCATGACGAGCTAACGACTCTGCAGGGAGTAATCTCATCTATAACACCCCTCGTCGAACAGCTCTCCTCTAACAGCTCTTCTCTGCAGCTTCCACGAAGTCAAGGGTGTCCTCTTCCTTAAAACCTCTTCTCGAATAGCATCTTCCATGGTGTGCTGTGTTCGAGAAGAGGTTTTAAGGAAGAGGACACCCTTGACTTAGTCGCCAAGCTGCTACAGCTCTTCTCTAATAGCTCTTCTCTGTAGCTTTCATAGAGTAGCCCAACCATGTCGAAACTGATGACTCTGCAGGAAGGATTTCCATTGAGGTCCATCGAATCAGCATGTTGAAAAATTAGCACGTATATCAATGCACGTTATTCTCTGGAGGGGAACATGTTAGAACCTTCTCTAACACCCCTTGCCGAATAGCAGCTCAATAGCAGCCCCTTGCCAAACAACAACTCAACAGGAGCTCCTTGTCAAACAGCAGCTCAACAGCAGCCCCTTGTCGAACAGCAGCTCAAAGAGATATCAAAAGATCGTACCCTTCGTATCACTCCTTCAACTCAGCATTTAAGACAGTATTGGAGCCTCCTCCCTAATCATCCTTTGCAGGAATAGGTGTCAGATGTGACATTGGGCCTATAATGTCCCTTCCTTTCCAGGCTATAAATAAGGGGAAGGAGGATGCTCATGGGACGGGCTCTTTCTCTCTGGCTGAGCTGCCCCTCTCTCTCTCTCTATCTCTCTCTTATACTCAAGCTTTGTAAGAGAAGAGATTCGATTAGTGGATTCAAATTGCTTGGACGACGTCGTGGTTTTTCCCCGGACACTCGAGTTTCCACGTAAAAATTGTCGTCTCATTTCTCTCTGTTGTGGCATATTTTTTGCATCAACACACAACTAAAAGTAGAATCAATATTTTTTAAATTTATAAATTTTAAATATAATATTACACATCTCGTATTATATTTTAGGTAATTCATGTAAGTTTTACAGCTTATAATTAAAGAGAATTTTAAAGATTTTTAAGTACCAATATTATTATTTATTATAACAATTTCAATATTTGAGATACATTTTACCTACTACATAAAGCCGTTCACTTAAATCGAATAAACTCGAAACTTGACTCGAACTCGGATGATTGTAACTCGACTCAAATCAAACTTGACTCAAACCCGAAAGCTAAAATTTGAAATAAGGTCAGCTCGCTTGAAGTCGACTTATTTACACCCCCTATGCCCTCCACATGTACTAGGAGCCCACCTCATACATACATGGCGGTTTACAATTGGACAGCTGAACCCAATAATTTTGAGCTCGTAGACTTTGACCTAATCTGATATTTAAATAGTCTAAATTTTTGAATCAATTATTTGATTATAAATGATAAATACATATTTTATTAGAATTGATAAGTTAGTGGGTGAATTAGCTACATGAAAGTCTCAAGTTGACTTTCTCAAAATTTAAGTGTTTTCAGAAAAAAAAGTACCCGCATGCATTGAGTGTTAAACCTTGAGAACTGAAATACAATTTATCCTCAAATTGAGAAACTAATTATATACAAGTCCTAGAAAGGAGTTTCATTTGCTCAATTTAGGCCCTGTTTGGCAATGGGCTAAAAATCATGGCTAAAATTACCCATGATCAAAATCTTAAATTTATTTTAAAAAAACTTAAAAAATTATTTTATATTTCATCTCATACAAATTCCAACATTAAACAATCACTTTATTTCACATCCAACACAATTCTCAATAAATCAATCAACTTTATTTCACATCATACATAATTTTTAATATAATCAACTTATTTTATTTCACATCATACACATTTTTCAAAAATGACCAAAAATTTCAATCAAATTCTCTTTTTTTTCCTATTACCAAACAGAGCTAGTTGTTGATTTTCTCAAAATTTAAGTGTTTTCAAAAAGAAAGTACCCGTATGCATTGAGTGTTAAACCTTGAGAACTGAAATACAATTTATCCTCAAAATTGAGAAAATAATTATATACAAGTCCTAGAAAGGAATTTCATGTGCTCAACATAAATTACTTATGAGAAGACATAATGGGAGAAAGAAGCATCATTGCAGTAGGTATGTGGAAGTTATATTGCTAATAAATTAGGGTTGTGAATGAGTCGACTCGGTATTTGGTTCGATAAGGACTTATTCATATTCAGTTCGTCAATGTCAACGAGCAAGCTTGAATTTAATTTTAAGAGCTTAATTGATAAATAAACGAGTCTGAATATACTGACATTAATATTTGTGAATAGTTTATATAAAGCTCATAAAAAAGCTCAATTATAAGTTTCGATATAATGCTTTTTTAAAACCCAATTAATGACTCATTTAGCTAGAATTAAACTCAAGTTAATTTTTTTAGCTCATCCACGAGCCAAATTTACGAGTCATAATTTTATTAAGCTCGGGCCATGGTTGGATTGATTCAAACTGTTCTTGGTTTGATTTTTTAAATAAAATAATATAATTTGGGAAAACTTTTTGATAAATTCCTATAATATATCAGTAATTATAATTTTAATTATATTTGTTAAAATTTTTACTTATATTCCTAATTAAAATAGTAGAGATCTATTAAGTTCTTATTTTCTTTAATTTTATATTCATATTTTAAATTTTAAGAACCAAAGATTTTGAAAAACATTACAAAATTTAAGTGAAGGCTTTTAAAAAATATAAACTAAATTGTTATTATAAGCAGACTATAAGGACCTATCATTAATTTACTTTATAATTTATTTATATACTATTGTTGATGTAGGATGTGGGGGATCCCAAGGGACACCAAAAAAGAGAGAGTCCCGAGAGACGGCGGAGCGTAGAGAGGTAAGCCTGATGGTTGAGGTTTAAGAGAGAGAGAGAGTTCGGGGCATCCAGAAGAGCACAAAACAATTTAAGGTGGTTCAGGAAGGAAATCCCCTACGTCCACCGAGCGATCAGCGAAGAAGTTTTACTAATGGAAAAAGGTAGCCGTGAAGGCTAATACAAAGAGCTTTATAAGAGGGAGAGAGAGAAAGGAGGAGAGAGAGAGAGAGAGCTTTTTTTGTTCTCAAGCTCCTATTTTACAAGAGGTGATAGAGGAGGGATTCTGCTCTTCCTGGGGTGAGTCCTCTTAATTGAAGACTGTTCAGAGGTATTTGTAGGCGATGGATTGCATAGCTTTGTCCTGATTTTCCAAGGGAAAGGAGGTGAACAAGCTCTGAGCTCGCTCGCTTGTCGACCGTCGGAGGGATCAAAAGACACAAAAGGAGGATGCTAACTTTTAATATTGGTACTTCTTCTGGGGATCCGTGACAACTGGGGCATGCGGACCATTGATTTGCGTGTCCTGGAAAGAAGGCCTTGTACGGAGAACGACGCGGTCGGGCCAAGCTGATTGTGACAGGCACCGCTTTGTAACATCGTCCTCGATGTTATCAGGGATGGTCCTGGCTCGTCGTGGACGAGGCTTGGTCGAACCCTCGTGCCGAGGTTTGATCGGGGTCTGAAACTTGTGAGAACAGATAGATGGATTAGTAAATAAAAAGCTAAGTTCCAGCTAGGCTCCACGTGTACGGTAGGAATGCAGTGCTGGAACCACGTGTTAACATCAACCCCCCCATATTGTCAGGGCGCGAATATTAATATGGGTCCTGGAATGCGAACCGTCACAATGGTAGACGCGCTGCCCGAGACCTGTAGGATAAGACGGGGGCGGTGTCCGCTGATCAGTATTCTCTTCCTCTAGCCCCTGAAACTTTCTACAAGAGAGAGTAAATCGTCAGAGAGATGGCGGAAAGGAAGAAGTGGGTGACTCTGTCAAGCTTCTCAAAGAAGAGAGCTGGCGGTCTTCCTGTTGACTCCCCTCCTCCTGAGAAGAGGAGGCTACTAGAACCATCTAAAGGGTCGCCGAAACCGGCGACGACAGAGCCTATTGAAGCTCTCCAAGAGGAAGGAGTGGGAGCTGCGGTGCTGGCGCAAACGTTGGAGTCTTTGCAGGAGCTAGCAGGTGCAGAGGCCACAAAAGTGGTGAATGTATCTGATTCTCTAGTCAAGCTGCCTCTGAAGGCTAGAAAGCTCAAAGAGGTGATTTTGGCCAGTGAGACGGTTGAGGGGGAAAAACTAGCGCCTGGGAAGATCATGCTCAAAGATGAAGAGATTGAGCGGCTCCTTCCCAGATTTGAGGTTCCCTCTGCAGAGGGCGTGAAGAGGACACCCCTCAAGATTTACGGTCCCGCTCCTCTTGGTATATCAATCCCTCCTTCTGAAAAGAAAAGGAAGCCCCTCTTCCCTTCTTTCCTTCCAGCGAATCTCTGAAATGACGAGGAAAAGGAAGAAAAGGGAAGAAAGGAGGAGGGCAGTAAGATAGAGGAGGCGACTAAGGGGAAGAAGGAGGTGTCCTTGCAAGTTGCTCCTGAAGCCGCCCTTGGCATTGAAGGGTCAGGAGGCAAGATGGAGGAAGGGATTAAGGGGAAGGAGAGGGTCCCGCCGGTTGCCTCCAATGTCGCCCTTGGCATTGAAGGGACATGGAGTGTGTTGGGAGAAGGGTTGTTCGAGATAAGGAGAGAGGAGGAGAAGATCCTGAGGAGCACCTCCAAGATTCTGGAGGTAGTAAAATCTCTAAAGGGCAAGGAGGAAGGGAGGCTTGCCATCTTCGGGGCATAGAGGAGCTGAGGGGCGCTTTGTTGCAAGTCACAAAGCGCTCCCAAAATGATCATAGAGAGGAGCTAGGGAAGTTGTATAAATTGGAAGACAAGTTGGCTTTCCTGTCTCTGAGTAACGCGGAATGGGCCAGTAAAAGTGAGGCTGCAAGGGGAGAATTCCACTGCAGCCTATTGGATGTGAACCAAGCTCATTCAGTTCATGTCAAAGACCTCCAAAAAAAGATAAAAGAATTATATGATGAGAAGGAGGCTTTGAAAGAAGAAAGAAGCTGACTAAGGGATGAGGTTGCAAAGGCCAGCGAGGCACTATCGGGGGCGAAGGAGGCGGCCTCCGAAATCCATCGCCGGGAGGAGTTGCTGAAGTCTAAAGTTCACTCCTTGCAGGCCTTGGTGGAGAATAGCTCTGGATGGCGGGGACGACGAAGGATCTGGAATAAGCGGTGAGGAGGGCGGTGAACATCGTCAGCGCCTCGCCGGTGGGCCACCATGTGAAGAATCAGGCAGCTTTTGACGTTCTCCTGCAGACATTGGTTGATGTAAGTATCTTAGATCATGAGAATATCAGAAGTCCTGCTGTTCTTCCCTTCTATGGTCCTAAGAGACCAGACAGGTTCTTCGACACTGGGAGCCACTGCCCAGATGAGGTTCCTCCAGCAAGGTCCTACGTTGGCTGGGGATATCATCTGTCTCCCTTACGCAGAAGTCCTGAAGAGGGCCAAGTTACTCCCTTCGAGGCTAGATGGCTAGGCCGGAGTGCTCCTCCAGAAGTCCAGCAGCAGGATCAACCAGGGAGCCAGAAGTACTTGCCTCCGTCCTCTCCTAACTCTTTAGCCTCATCATTAACATTATATTTGAAGGGACCATAGTTGAGGAGAGGGGTCCTTCTATTTTCTTTGTTTTTCCTGTACTCATGAGAGAAACATGTAAAAGAACAGAGAAAATAAATTTGTAACAAGTTTTATCATTAATGAAATACATTTTTTCTTTCAAAAACTTGTTCTGAATGAATTTTGTTTGTATTTGTCTTTTCTTTCGTGTTTGAGACAGCTACCACGAGGTTAGAAAAGAGAAAGACGAATTTATAAGTGTAAAAGTATAAAACTAATGATAAATTCTAAGTTAAAAAGAAAGTTACTATCCTCTTGCACGATTATAAAACATCGGACGATAATAGTAAAGAGGTCAAGGAATAGAACGTCGTTTCAAAATATTGCGCATGATTATGAACCATCGAGCATGACGTATGACGAAATGGGGGGGGAAGCGACGCTTTGATAACCGTGCGCCGCTTCGAATTCTGAACTTGTCAGAAGATACAGACGGTCTAATTGCGTCTGTGCACTAATCGAAAAGATCAGACGGCCAGAAGACGGACGGTCACAGCTGTTTCCCATAAAGGCTTTCCCAAGGAGAAACTGAAGTACTTGCCCGTCTTCAAACCCAGAGAGAAAAAGAAATCTTCATTCCGTCCGTTGCGAAATCAAGCCATAGGAGGAGGAGAGATCGAGTGGGCCTAGCTGGCCGATCAGTTTCATAAGGATACCAGTAATTAGGAGAGTCTCCTGATGGAGCACGAGGTGCTCAACACCACCAGAGGGTTTAGAGGAAATCCAAACCTGATGATTATCCCCCCTACCGCCAATTTCTGGCCAAACAGTCTTCCTGAAGGGGCGGTATGTGTATACCGGACACAGGTGGAGTACGGTTTGATGTTGCCGCCGTAACCGGAGTTCAAGAAAATCCTGAACTCGTTTCAGATTGTCCCGGCGCAACTCTCCCTAACGCAGTTGCCTACGTGTATTCCTTCCTGAAACTGCTGCAGGCTCAGGGGATACCGTGGACCTTGACGCTGTTCAGGAGCTTGTTCAGCTGGATGGCAGTGCCAATTACGGAGGATGCTTGGTCCTATGGTCAAAGACGAGGAAGGCGATGTTTTCAGGGGCAAGTAATTCCTACTCGGACTAGCGGGACTACTACTTCTTCGTCGGAGGGGATTTAGGAATCCCCTTAATGCCCGGCACGTGCCTCCCTGAATTCGTCGGCGATGCCAAGTGGATGGCTGAGCAAGACACCCTAAAAAATATAGAGATGCTTAAGGGGCAGAGCTGGCCCCTAAAGGACTTCCTCAGACACGTGAGGAATGATACATCCCTGCACGCCAAGGCGTTGGGGTATGCCATTTTTAAGGAAGTCGCCCCACCTCCTGACACGGTTTTGATGAAGAGGGCCAGGAGGGGGCAGCCTCCTGCCACCCAGCTCAGTAAAGAAGTTATTGAGGTGGGGGAGGAAGAGGAGATAGAGGTTCCGAAGCCGGTCTGCGACGGAACCGTCGTTGATGTGGTATCCTTCTCTGAGGATGCCACAGACGACGGGAAAACTTTGGCTGAGCTGGGGTACACAGAAAAGAGGAAGGGACCCGTGTCAGCCGCCAAGCCCTAGACAATCCCTAAGGGTGTCAAAGGGATTATCATAGAGGAAAAGGAGGAAGGGAATAAGGCCGACGTAGGCCAAGAAAAGGAGAGGGCGGAAAGCCCTTGCTTGGATTTGATTCTCAGCGAGGTTCCCAAGAAGAAAATGGGTCCCTCCGAGAGCACGAGCCCAGAGCCCCCATCTAAGAAGGCGAAAAGTGTGGAGGAGAAAGGCTTTGCTGCCGGGGGGAGCATGACTGGCAGCGAAGCATAGAGCCCCCCTACAGCACTAACTCCGCCGGGATCTTCGGGGACGAAGGCACAAGAATGGTGGTGAGAACGAAAGGAGACGAGAGAAGATTGACAGTCGTCTCCCTGCCGTCCGCGAACCAAGGCGACATCTACCGAGGAGAAGTAGGTCTGGCTCTGGGAAGCGGCCTGATGTCTAGAGGATTAGAGGAGAAGTTGGAGAGGACCTCAACGCCAGAGCTCTACTTAGGTTTCACCAATAGGGTAGCTATGGTAAGGATTATCTCCCAGGCCTTCTCTTCCGTTTGTTCTCGTGAGCTAACTTTGTTTTTATTTACAAGTTCTTGCTCGCTTGTCATTGGCTTTGAACAGGGCCCTGAGGACAGAGGAGCAAGTACTGGAACAAGGACGCCAGCTTCATCAAAGGGATGAAGAAATTGAGGCCTTGAGAGTGCAGTTTGCCGTGAAGTCTTCTCAACTTGACGCCGTTCAGAAGGAGAAGGCTAAGCTACAACAAGAGTTTGCAATCTATAAATCTGCAATGAGTGCGCTGAAGGCTGATAATAAGGCTCTGCGAGAGAAGATGTATAAGGTTGCCGGAGACCAGGAGACCGTTGCTGCGGAGAAGTCTGCGGCAGCTGTGAAAGCCTACAAAACAAGCTTATCTTGTAGAAAGAAGAGGTTAGATGGGATCAAGTAGGCATAGGAAGGATTGGCCTCCACTTTGATCGAATGGGGCAAAATTACTGCCTCTGACCTAGGGGAAGTGGATCCCTTTCCTTGCCTGGCTGCTGATCCTACTTACAGGGAGGAGGGTTTTGACTTAACTAATGACCTCACCCATCAGGTGTTCGATCTTTTGGATGGGATCAGTGAAGGCTAACCCACTTTTCTTGTAAGATGAGTGAATTGTAACCTCAATTCTTTGTAATTTTGAAAATGAATGAATAGAAGCTTGTTTTGTCTTGCATACTTGTTTTATTCTGATGTGTATGAAATGAACAGGTACTTTTGTATGAGGTTTGAGACACTCTGATTGTGACTCTATGAGAAAATTTCTCATAACCAGTTAATAGTAAAGGTCTTTGAGTCATATAGAATGTTCCCAACTTGAACTTTGAACTTCACAAATCCGCATAGAAAGGAAGCAATAATAACAGGAAAAATCCCGCTACGAGGTATTATCTGGCCAAATGCCAAAAGAACTTGGAGCGTCTGAAACATCCTGGCCGATGTTTGTACTTAAGGCATGGGCTGACCTCGGGGGTTTCATAATTTCGGGCTTGGAATCATATCCCTTTATGCGCCTGCACAGGAAAGAAGTAATAATA
The DNA here is from genome assembly GCA_002786265.1 of Apostasia shenzhenica. Classification (NCBI taxonomy): domain Eukaryota; kingdom Viridiplantae; phylum Streptophyta; class Magnoliopsida; order Asparagales; family Orchidaceae; genus Apostasia; species Apostasia shenzhenica. Next base: position 891,670 of record KZ451889.1, read on the forward strand.
ATAGTGGAGATCTTGCCTAGGAGGAGTTATCTGACCCAATGCCAAAAGGACATGTTCGTCTGAAACATCGTGGCCGATGTTTGTACTCGAGTCAAGGGCTGACACCCGTTAGAGTGACAGATCCTAGTGGGAAGTGAAGGCACTCTGCTTAGGGGGGACCTGTATCATGAGTAGATAACAGGGACTGCCCTAAGGTTACGAGCAGGCCTTTAGACCTTCTGCTATCCGGATGGGCTTATGGAAGGGTTCCAGATGTAGGTAGGAGACCTCGCCTGCCAGGCGTAACTAGGCTCAGTGACCTCCGTATATGGAAGGTTGGTTATAACTAACCATCGTGTACGAGGCTAGGGCGCCTTGGGTATGATGGTTGAGAGTTTTAAAGTTGAAATCATACCTGAGCGATAGACTAATAGGCTGATATGAATGCCCCAATATGAATAAATAGGTGTAAGATTCATTTTCACAAGAACTTCGGAGTTCAAGATATAACCTTTGGGACAGCATAAAGAAATCCAGATAAATTTTGGAAGAACCCAGATGTCTAAAGAATATCCCAGAACTTGTTGATTGAATCCGTGTAATAAATTCCAAATGAATCTTGTATAGGGAGTATAAAGATGAACTGCTGCTAGGGATCAGACGTAGAATTTCTTTAGATCATCCCCACTCCAAGTTCTAGGAAGTTGGATGCCTTCAAAAGTCGTGAGGTAATATGCGTTCAGTCCAGCAACCTCACGCACGAGTAAGGGCCTTCCCAGTTAGGCTTAAGCTTGGGAACTCCCAAGTTGCTTCCAGCAAGCATCTGCCATTTGAGTACCAAGTCTCTTTGAATAAAAGTCCTGGGGTTAACCTTGCGGCTGAAATACCTTTCAACCTGGCGCTTGTGCTCTAGGCGCTTGAGTGCGGCCAACTCTCTTTTCTATTCCAAGAGGTCTAGATCGACTCGTCGTGAATCATGATTTTCGTTTGTCCAGATTTGCAGATCTTCGAGATCGAAGTTGGCTGCGGTTTCTACTCTGGGAGATGAGTGTTCTAGCTCAACTGGTATGACCGCGTCCATCCCGAATGAAAGGGAGAAATGAGACTCCTGAGTGACCTCGGAAGGAGCTGTATTATAAGCCCAAAGAGCGCCTGGTAGTTCTTCCGGCCAGCGGCTTTTGGCATCGTTGAGACATTTCTTCAAGATATTCAGGATGTTTTTGTTAGCGGCTTCTTCCAGCCCATTGGTGTGAGGATGCCAGACAGATACATATTTGAGGTTGATTTGATGTTTGCCACAAAAGTTGTGGACCCGCTGATTAGCAAACGAGGTACCATTTGTCTGTGATAATTGCCATAAATATGCCGTATCTACAAACGATGTTAACCCATATGAAATTTTCGACATTCTGAGCGGTAGGCTGAGTGAGTGGCTTGGCTTCAATCCACATTGTGAAGTAGTCAACAGCCACTAGTATTCATTTGTAGTTCCTCATGGCCATAGGCATTGGGCCCAGGAAATCCGACCCTCAAACAGCGAAGGGCCAAGACAAATTGATGGGTTTGAGATAGCCGGCGGGCTGCCTGTGCATGTCTGCGTAGTATTGGCATTGAGAGCATTTCTCCACGAACGCCTGAGCATCCTTGTAGATATTTGGCCAGAAGAACCCCTGGCGTAGGATTCGCATAACCAAACTTCGGCTACAAGCATGAGTTCCACACTCCCCATTGTGAACAGCCTTCATGACTTCATGGGCTTCCTCAGTTCTCAAGCACTTGGTAAGGGGCTTGGCATAAGATCTTTTATAGAGCTCTCCATTGATGAGAACGTACATGGTGCAATCAAGCTTCAGTTTCTTCACCCCTTGCCTGTTATCGGGCTGCGTTCTGTCTTTCAGATAATTGAGGATCTTGTCCATCCAGCAAGGCGGATGCTCCTCAGAGTGGATTTTTGTGCATTCGAAACTGGGCCTATCGAATATTTGAGTTCAGTAGAGGTCGGGGAGCCCCACCTTTGCGAGCCAATCTGCCACTTGGTTTTCTTCTCTGGGAATATGCATCAGGGAGAATTCTTCAAACTGAGAGATTAAGGATTGGGTTTGTTGCAGATACTTTTTCAGAACCTCGTCCTTTGTTTCGAATGCTCGATTCACCCAAGTTGATGACCAATCGGGAGTCACTGAATACCTGTATGCACTTCTCAGCCATGCTGAGTGCGAAGCTTAGTCCTGCAATGAGAGCTTCATACTCCGCTTGATTGTTTGTACCCTTGATCCTCTGCTTCATACTACGCTTGAGCTTTATTCTCCCATTGGGCTAATTAAGAGAATCCTAGCCCCCTGGGACTGCGATCCAGATGCACCATCGACATGAAGGGACCAGAGCTCGGTCCGATGTCTGGCAAGTGGTGGCTCTAAAGTCTTCTGGGATTGGGGCCAGTCGGATGGCGTTAGTAAAAGGAGCATTGCCATCCATTGGTCCAAAGAAGGGGTCAGGCCCATGATGAGGGGCCTGAACGCCTGAAAGAGGGGGTCTCTTCCGGCAAGGAAAGGAGGGAAGGCAGGTGGAAGGAAAGCAGGCTGTGGAAGAGGGTGAGGTGGAAGAGGATTCTGGTGAACCTCCTGGAGGCGAAAGGGGCGTCTGGGCAGTTGAGAAGAGCCAGACGTCCGAATGGAAGGCGCTGAGACGGGAAGCGCGGGAGCAGGAGCCTCAGCGACCAGAGGAGGTGGTACAGGGGCCGCCGCTACCGACGGAAGAGGTGTAGGAGCTGCAACGACCGGCGGAAGAGGTGTAGGAGCCGCCGCAATCGGCAGAAGAAGAGCAAGGGCCGCCGCGATCGGCGGGAGGGGAAGTACTGCGCACACTAGCTGAGTCTGCCTGAGAATCACGACCTGTTGGGCTGTGAGGCCAGTGACCAGGTTAGTGAGATTCGCGAGCATCCCGTGAAGTTTTGAGACACGGGTACCCCTGGAGGAGGAAGCAGATTCGGCGTGGCGCCGAGAGGTTGAGACCGAAGCTCTGTCGTCCGGCGCTAAAACGGAAGGTTCTTCCGAGTGTGTACTGCGAGCAAGGGAGTTGGTTCTGCGCGTTCTAGCTATCATCTTCCCAGAGTCTCAATGAAAGCACCAAAAGATGTTGACGTAGGATGTGGGAGATCCCAAGGAACACCAAAAAGAGAGAGAGGGTCCCGAGAGACGGCGACGCGCAGAGAGATAAGCTTGATGGTTGAGGCTTAAGAGAGAGAGAGTTCGGAGCATCCAGAAGAGCACACAATAATTTAAGGTGGTTCAGGGAGGAAATCCCCTACGTCCACCGAGCGATCAGCGAAGAAGTTTCACTAATGAAAAAAATAGCCGTAAAGGCTAATACAAAGAGCTTTACAAGAGAAAGAGAGAGAAAGGAGGAGAGAGCGCTTTTCTTGTTCTCAAGCTCCTGTTTTACAAGAGGTGATAGAGGAGGGATTCTGCTCTTCCTGGGGCGAGTCCTCTTGATTGAAGACTGTTTAGAGGTATTTGTAGGCGATAGATTGCATAGCTTTGTTCTGGTTTTCCGGGGGAAAGGAGGTGAACAAGCTCTGAGCTCGCACCGCTTGTCGGCCGCCAGAGGGACCAAAAGCCACAAAAGGATGATGCTAACTTTTAATATTGGTATTGTTTCTCGAAATCCATGACAGCTGGGGCATGCAGACCCTTGATTTGTGTGTCTTAGAAAAAAGGACTTGTACGGGGAACGGCGCGGTCGGGCCAACCTGATTGTGACAGGCACCGCTTTGTAACATCGTCCTCGATGTTATCAGGGATGGTCCTGGCTCATCGTGGACGAGACTTGGTCGAACCCTCGTGGACGAGGCTTGGTTGACCCCTCGTGCCAAGGTTTGACTGGGTCTGAAACCTGTGAGAACAGATAGATGGATTAGTAAGTAAAGAAAAGTGCCAGCTAGGCGCCATGTGTACGGCAGGGTGCAGCGCTGGAACTACGTATTAACAACTATAATTGCATATTATTTTTATAAAGAAAATGTAAGATGTAGTAATTAGAATGTGTTGGGCAAGCCAATAAATATGCTTGACCCATATTCAAAATTACTCAATGAAAATTGCTTGTTCTTTAAAATAATTGTCAATTCATTTGGGGAATTCGATCTAGCTCGATTAAAGTTCAAACTAACTCAAAATCAAATACTAGTTAAATCAAGCTAATTTAAAATTAAATGTTAGTCAAGTTGATCCAACTCAAATTCAAAAGATTCAAGGCACGATCTAAGCTCAAATAGATCTAAAAATTAGTGAACCCGAGACTGAGGCATGTCTTACTCAACTCAGACTCAAAACTCAGAAATCATACAACAACAACAACAACAATCAAGCCTTAATCCCACTAGGTGGTGTCGGCTACATGAATCTTTTATTTTCATTGCGCTCTATCAGTTACCAAATTCTTATCTAAATCTAAGTAATTAAGATTACTCCTTAAAGTTTCTTGTCATGTCTTCTTTGGTCTTCCTCTTCCTCTTTGTACATGGACAAAATTCAATAATTCAAATTTTCTAACTAGAGCTTCAATCGGCCTACGATTTAAATGTCCAAACCATCTAGGCTGACTTTCTCTATGTTTATCCTCAAAACACAGAAATCATAATGCTTGAAATTATACACCAAATAAAGAAAGGATCTTGCCCTTCTTCTGCTTCTGTTCTTTTTCTTATTCTTCTCTCTGCTTCGCTCTCTTGTTCATTGCAAGAAAGTTATGAAGGGGTTCAACGGCGCCAGGCTGATTCTCCTTCAGCCCACCCTCCCCAGGCAGGCTGCCGGCGCCAACAGCGCGCCGCCGGCGGCCTCCCTCGCGGCGGCGTTCGGTTCCCACCACCGCCTGTGCCTCATTGCCTTCGTCTCCTTCTTCACCTTCGCCTCCCTCCTCGCCCTCCTCACCATCGCCGGCCGGCAGCCCCCTCTTCGCTCCGCCTTCCTCCCCGCCTCCGCCGCCGCCGCCGCCGCCTCCCCCAGCGGCCTGCACCCCAACATCTTTGACGCGCTGGTCCACTATGCGGCGCTCTCCGCCGCCCCCGGACGGATGAGCGACGGCGACCTCCGGTCCATCGCCGGTGTTCTCCGCCGCCGCGCCCCGTGCAAGCTCCTCTGCTTCGGCCTCGGCCCGGAGAGCCTCCTCTGGCGGGCGCTCAACCACGGCGGCCGCACCGTCTTCGTCGACGAAAGCCAGTACTACATCGCGCACTACGAGGAGCGGCACCCGGGGCTCGAGGGCTACGACGTGGCGTACACCACCAAGGTCAGCGATCTCCAGGAGCTGCTCGCCGGAGCTCGGGATGCCGTCGCCGGAGACTGCCGGCCGGTGCAAAACCTCCTCTTCTCCGACTGCCGCCTCGGGATCAACGACTTGCCCAACCACCTCTACGACGTCGCTTGGGACGTCATCCTCGTCGACGGGCCCCGGGGGTACTCGCCGACGAGCCCAGGCCGGATGTCGGCGATCTTCACGGCGGCGGTGCTGGCGCGGTCGACCGGAGCCGGGCCGACAGACGTTCTCGTCCACGATTACGACCGGGAGGCCGAGAGGATCTGCAGCGAGGAGTTCCTCTGTGGGGAGAACCTCGTCGCCGCCGGCGGAAAGCTCGCTCATTTCGTCATTCGCGGCGGCGCCTCCGCCCGGAAGGACGACTTCTGCTTCAATCGCACCGCCACCTCCTCCTCCTCGTCGTCGTCGTCGGCAGCGGCGGCGGCGGCGGCGATGTAGATATTGGTAAAGTTAGTTAAAAGTGCGGGAGTTTTGTGAAAATAAGCAAAATTACAAAATGAAGCAGATCTTATTATTTTTTTCAACCACGATTTTAAATGATATGATAAATAAAGGTAAGATTTTATTCAGTATTAAAAAAAGATATCAATTTCTAAAAAAGAAAATCTTTATGTCGTTATGACGTGTCACATCGCGTTTGCCCTATGTGCACGTGGCAGCCTGCGAGCAGACCGCGGAGCAACAGTCTAAATGGTGCAGACTGCAGATCATCTGGTTAAGAATTACCGACAGGTAAAATTAAGGGATGATTTTTAAAATATAAGCATTTTTAACTAACTAATTAACAATATAATTATAATTAAAAATATTAACAAATAAAGTATATTTCGAACGACGTTAACTGCCGCAATTAAATTAAGAAGTCCGGTGCCCTCGGCGATTTTTATTAAGAAAGAAGTCGCCGACGACTCTGCCGGACTTCTCTTTTTTTTTTTTAATTTTCATATCTTTATTCTCAATTTATTTTTATGTCAATCGTCACTTGATAATATTAATCATAATAATATTAACTAGTTAAAATTTTAATGATTTATAAAAATATTTATACTTAAAATTTTAATTTAAAGGCTAATATTAAATTTTATTATAATATTTATATATAAATACTTATTAAATTTCCCTTTTTTATTTTATAATATTTTTTATGCAAAAAATAATTTAAGTGATAGCAATAAGGAATTATTTTAAATTAAGTTAACATTATATAATTTTAATTATAAATTTTTATTAATTAGTTAAAATTTTAATTATAATATTATTTTTATAATCATATTATTAATTTTTCGTAATTATATATTATTCTAAAATAAATTTACTTACGACGTATAATTATAAATTTTTATTAAATAGTTAAAATTTCTCATAAATCACCGCATTTTCAAGTCCATAAACCTATTCTCCTGCTCATTCGCAAATGGACCGCATTTTTGGAGACTTCTATTAAACATTTTTTTGTTTATAAGTATTTTAATTGAATTAGGATAAAAATTTTCATTAATTTAGAAACTTAAAATTTATAATTAAATTTTAGAAATAATATGTATACGTAATAATAAATTTAGAGTTAATTTTTCACATATTATTCTAAATTTAGAATAATCCCATATTGCTATCACATAAACTATTCTCACTTAAAAAATATTATAAAATAAACAAATAAAAAAAATTTATAAGTATTTATATGTAAATATTATAATAAAATTTAATATTAGCTTTTAAGTTAAATTTTCAAGTATAAATATTTTTATAAATTATTAAAATTTTAACTAGTTAATATTCGTCATGTTAAATAAAATTATTTAAGAATAATAAATGATTATGAAAAATTAATAATATAATTATAAAAATAATATTATAATTAATATTAACAAGGAATGAGTGACATAAAAATAAACTGGGAATAAAATTGAGGATAATTTTTTGAAAAAAAAAATTTTAAAAAGATAAGTTGTCGGTCCACCGGACGACTTCTTCCTTAATAGAAGTCGCCCAGCGCACAGGCGACTTCTGCGTCTGCCGGGCGACTTCTTAATTTAACGACGGCAGTTAACGCCGTCCGAAAGATGCTCTCTTTGTTAATTTTTTCTTAATTATATTTATATTGTTAATTAATTAATTAAAAATACTTATATTTAAAAAATCATCAATTAACGCTGGGTTGCTGAGATTAGAAGATAATTTCAAATTGACCTATAAGTTTTTAAATATTTCATTTAGCTCATTTCCTGTTGATTATGTTTTGACATAGGTCCCTAAAATTTTGACTAATGTTCACATAATCCTTTTTAAGTAGTCTTCATTATAAAACTCGTCCGTGAGGGTAATAGCATATCAGCATCAGTCTCTCTTCTGAGACTTGTCAATGTAGACGTTTTCTCCTTTGACTTGTCAGTATTAGATTTGCTCAGAAGTACTCTTTATCCCCTCACCCTCTTTAAAACTTAAGAATCCTCATTAAGATTTGTTCCACGACTATCTATAGAGGCTAACAAGAGTCATCCGCAAGAATAGCTTTGATATCGTACGTACATATTATTCATTTTAACTCAACAGATCTCATGATTTTAAAACTTCTTTTCGAGATTCAAAACATACTGACATACATATCCAGCATATCTTCGTGCTTTGCTAACGTGAAATTCACCGAAAGGCATCGCCGCCGCATCAAGCTCTTAACATCGAATTTTCTACGTAACAGAATAAGGACTGATCTATTAAATATAAATGATGGTTACAAAATAAATTAATGTTTAATGAGTTGGTGAATGATTCAATTCATTAGGTGATGAAAGAGATATTGTGGAGTGATCAAAAAGAGTGAGGGTGGCGTGATGATGCAAATGAAAGCAAAGCATCAACCTCTGTGCATGTTATGAAAGCAAAGCAATCACTTTATTTTTCTTTATGCATTTATTAACTGAAATCTTTTGAATAAGCCCATGCAAAATATTTAATATAATTTCAAAAACTTGATCGAAAATGTTGACCTATTTCAAATTCATAAACCTACGTGATGTAATTTACTCATGTTTATTCTCGTCATCTTCAAATCAATAACGATATGTCTGACCTCACCGAAACAACGAGTATTAGTATTGTACCTTTTTTTCCAATTAATGAGCATAACTTTGCTTATACTTCGTGATGACCATTAATTCTCTTGAGAACTTCTCAAGAAATCTAAAAGAAGGAAAGCCTTTAAGGTCATAATACGTGTTTGTTGTGATGAAGGCATTCGTGAATACGAAAAACAAGCAATTAAGATGTAATATCCCTGAAAGAGTATAAGAGAAGAATACAGAGATTTAAATAGAAACACAAAGAGCGCAACAAATTCTTTACTAACTTCAAAGAAAATACAATAGAAATCAATGATAAAAAAACAACGAACTCTAACAAATTTTATATAGAAAGCGGGGTTGCATATTAACAAATCATTAGTTATGTATATTGATACCCCTAATGCAGCAACTATAGTTACTATTAGTACATTCAGGAAATTGTGCGATTAATTTGTTACATCTACAATCAAAAGAGCCGTGACGATATCTATACAAAGAGCCTAAAATGAAAGTACCTTTTAAAGCACTTTTCTCGAAAGTGAATTTTGATCAAAGCTTTTTTGTCTTGATCTGCAAATTGATTCTTTCGATTGCCAGTCTTTGAATCCACATTTAAGCTATTTTGTTTTTGCTTAGATCCATGACATCTCAACATATTTTTCTATGTAACTTAGCTCAAAAAAGCATAAAAGAAAAATTTCAAAATGATACGTTAAATTTAACGAGAGAAGCTAACATAATGAGATCATATATCAAAAGTAGTGATTCCTTTAGTATATTCATCATTCAACCTCTTGACACTAGACATTAGCAACAAATTATGTTTTTTTGCTAAAGTTTTTAAAATAAAGGAAACAAAATCAACAAAATTCTAATTGATCAATAATAAGTTCAAAACATGAAGTTGAACAAAGATCACATATGTTTGTCTCTCAAATAATGCAGGAGAGATGTAATGCACAGTAGCAGACTACTTGGTCATAATGCAAAGCAAGTAGAATAGTGCAGTTTTTAAGGAGCTAATCTACAATGCAAAAGTTTGAGGTAACCTTACCAACCAGATGCTCCCCATAGACAACTCTCTCATATTTGACGACCCCACCCACCTTCTCCTTGCAGGAGTCCAGCGGCTCAGCAGCTGTATCAAAGTTTTGCTGACAAGCAAAAAAGAACAGTGTGCTTCAGGAGAAGGAAGCAGGCTAGCAATAATAATGCAGGTTCATGGCAGATTTAGCCTGCCTCGTACCAGTTTCATACCCATTTTATACCAACTTCAGGATTTAATCATAAAACCCACCAGTTACCCGTTCTGCATTTGCAGAATAGGCGGAATCGCCCATCTTGGAGAAATTATTGGGTTCGGGTTACGTAAAGCATGGGTTTTCAGGGACCACATATTGCGCAACTCAGTCCGCATGCGGGACCCAACAAAAGACAAAAAAAAGGAAATGGAGAACAATCTACATATAATGCTATGTATAAAACAAAAAATGCTACGTACAAGCATTTATTTTTGTTATGTGTAAACTACAAAGTGCTTGTACAAGCATGATAGTGCTATACATAACTAATGTTAATTATAAAGATAAAATTCCTAATTACAAGTTTTGAAAAAGATCCGATACATATAAGCATGATAATGCTATAGATAAGAATATAGTGCTATGTATAGGAATACAAAGCTATGTATAAGTAACATAAAGCTTCTTTTTAGCACTTTTTGTCTTATACGTAGGAATATACATGGCAATAATGCCGCTATCTTAGAAAGCAGAGTCAACTCAAAATAATGCCACTATTTCAGAGTTGACGCCGCTTCTCTCCTCCATTTCTCTTTTCACCTTCTACACTTGCGCCGCAGCATGAAATACCCATGCATTACATTATCGAACCCTATAACTTTTCCATAGCTTAACCTCTCTCTCACCCTATGAATGAATACATATATGATATAAATAAATTAGAATATACTAAGAATCACTATGTATAATGCAAATATGATAAAGTTCATTAATGAAAAATACTCAACAATAGAAAAGTCAAATTAGAAAGAAATCATAATAGATTTGGAGAAATGGGCGTAAAACTAATGCCCATATGTATCCCATCAAGGATAGGTCGAGGTGGGTTAAACATGTTTGCGCACAAATTTCCATCCCAAATAAGAAGGATGAGTGAGAGAACAAACCTCATAGAAGAACACAACAGAAACCCGATACTTGGGATTGTTGTTGACTACTCTGTGTATAGTTGGCTTATATATTCCATTGGACCAAATCTAGAAAGTATGTACTTTGATTGTCATCAGCAATTGGCAAATTCATGGTTTTCCAAAAAGAATAGGAATTTTCCACTTAGAAATTATACCTTGAGCATGTCGCCGATGTTGCAGACAAAGGTACCAGGAACTGGGACAGCATATATCCATTCACCCGCTTGATTCTTGACCTGCAAATAAGGCCATCTAAGAATGAGAAAAATAATATTACAATGACAATATAAAGACTGAAGATCATTCAAAAGATTAATAAGTGTGGTTTTACGAAATTTTAACAAGACAAATTGTTAGATGCCTGCATTCATCAGTAGAGTTCTTGAAAGGAAGCAACATAGAAAAAACTAGTTTTTTCTTTAAAGATTTTAAATCAAATCAACAGAAGAACCAAGAATAAATAGGAGCAACAGAAGCTAAAATGAGAGAATAAAAAATCAGAAATGAAGATGGACAATAACTGATTCATGATCTCATTAGTAGATACTTCTAGCAACAAATTAAGTATGAAGAACTCATAAAGCCTAGTTAGCAAATCTCCCGAGTGTAGTAATGCCTCTTGTTTGGCGGGTCCCCCATGGGGACCAATAGCACAAACTCTGAGGCTCCTATAGGCACAACGACAACAACTAAGCCTTTTATCCCACTTGGTGGGGTGAGCTATATGAATATTTTGTTTTCATTGCACTTTATCAAATAACTCTTTATTTAACTCCAAGTATATAAGATCGTTCTTTATAGTTTTTTGTTATGTCTTTTTTGGACTTCCACTTCCACTTTTTAAATGGGAAATATCCAATAGCCCAACTCTCCTTATCCGAGCTTTTATCAGCCTACAATAAGCATAAGCACCATAAATAATTTTCATATTGTTGCCATCTCTGGAATAAGCCAAAAAATTGGTGGTTTTTTAAGGGAGAAGGAAAAAAGAGAAGAAGAAATAGCGAAAGAAGAATCAAACCAAGGTGATTTTACTTCTGTTATCACAACCAATTAGCAAGATTTACTTATTGCTAACCCATATGGGAAGATTCCTTCTCCATTTCTCAATTGGGTGAGATTAAACCACAACTTCTTCCTCTTGTTATAAACTTACTAGTAGTGCAATATACTACATAAAAATTGCCTAATTCAGTCAGTTGTGTTATGAGTAGTGGGGACATGAATCAATATTAAATTGGACGGCCAGGATAACATTATATACTGAATCAAAATTTAAATTCAAATTAATTAGAGCGATTGGAGATTTCTATATCAGTTTCATTTTGATTTAATTTGATTCGATTTGATTTAGAGCAAATTTGGGAGATTCGAAAGCTGGCCCTATTTGAAGCTAATTTTGTAGAATTAGTTCTGTATTTACTTTCATTTATTTGACATTTTCTTTCAAACATTTAATATTGTAGTTTTAAATTTCTTCATGAATCTCTTTATATAAAGAGGTTGCATTACATTGTAATGAGATAACCTATTTTGATTAATGAAATGAGTTTAGAGTTTTCTGAGTATCTAGATCCGGATTAAGGAGTCGATATTCTAGTGAAGGAGAGGGCAGAATTAACCGGATGCTCTAGTAATGACTAGTGTGACTGACGCCTGTAGAGTGAATGACGATGGGTTTGCAGGTAAAGCCCATTGCTGCTCCTGTGCTTGGCTAGCCAATAAAGAGGGAACCGGTGGTTGGACCTTAAAGGAGTGGTAGGTACTTGCGAGCTACTTGCTGGCGGTTCTGGATGAGGCATTAAGTTGATGGCCTGCATCTGATTAACAACGACGATCTGGGCCAAAAGAAACCTAGTCACCGCTTAAGTGTAGCGATCATACCTTGAATGTCATTCAATTGGTGGTCGCGTCCACGCTAAACAAACGCTCGGAAACGAACCCTGCTACGAGAGGAAAAAACTTCTTCTTGATTGACATTGGGACAGGTGCTAGCCTCCTTGTTCTTGCATGTCCGACGGCTTGATTGCACATCTTGCTGTAACCTGAAGGTCTGTAGTTTGATTTTGCATGAGGGTAACAGTTATTGACGAAGAAATTCTTCCAAGGACAAGCTAGATAACCAGATCATTTTAGACGATGGAGTAAGAGGATAGCAAACCACAAGAGTGGGAGACAAGAGTTAGCTTGGTTTGGAGTTAGTCCTCCTATGTCGATGCGACTACATCGAGGAATCAAGAATTCCAATAAGCGTCAAAAATTAGAGAGAGGTTGGGCCCAAGTTTAGCAACCCTTGATCTCGACAAAGGATTAGAGATAGTGAAGTGGGAAAAAAGCCCTTGACATACCTTCAAAGCCCTTAGTTGAGGTGAATGATTTCTGACTATTGATGCATCCTCTAAGATGTTGACACATGACTCAAAGGACTTGGGATTGTTAAGGGTGAGATATCTTCCTTGGAGATAGAAGCACGCTTTATCCAAATTGCTCCAATCTACCCTGTGCAAGTGTATGGGGAGGCATGCCCCACTATCATAGGTGGACAGTGTGAGTTCCATTGCCTTGAATGGTGTGAGGTGTGGTGGAGAAGATAGCACCTTGTCTTTGAAGGGAGATACCGAAGGACCTCAACTGTCAATATCGAGCAACCTCTTTGGGAGAGTGACCCCGAGCTTGGACTCGTGTAAACAAGTTGTCCTCGTTGGCTGCCACATAAACTGTGACGTCCCGGATGCCGGCACCCGACCGCCCTTATACACCAGCCCGAGCCACCAGCAACCGAGGCGTCAAACCTAAACTTTAATCTCATATCATTAAAAAATCCATATTTCCTGCCGCAACCTGTGATACCTCACACTATGTCCCGTGATCCTTCCTATGTCATATCTACCACCAAAAATGGCAAGAGCCTATAATACAAGTAAAATCATGCAATCGAAATAATACGCTGCAAATCCTTTTAATTCTTTATACTTTTATCTTTTGGGCTTTGGTTTCTTGGATTATGTTACAACTGCCTCTTTTTTCATCATCACATATACATAGGATCTTTGGCAACTCCTATACCCCACATATGGAGGAGTGCCACATAACATACAACCATCCCCTATAGTGGCAGGTTGTTAACACATCATGGCAACCATTCCCAACATTTGGCAGGTTACCACGTCACATGGCATGGCTCGAGCATAGGCAGGGACATAAACGTGACAAGAAACCTTTTTTAATTCATTGTCGAACTTTAAAACATCTTTATAATCACATTTAGATTTATTGTTTAAATAAAGCTTGAAAATCCTTCACTAGCTCCTCTTCTTGCTCTTCCTTTTTCCTTTTCTTTTCTTTCTTCTTCTCCTCCTCCTTTTTTCTCCTTTTTCCTCCTGCTTTCCTGCAACAGCCACCGCTGCTGCTGTTGCTTTTGCTTGGGCGGAACTAACGGACAGAGGCGGGCGCGGCTGGCGCGGCAAACGCGGGAGAGAGAAACCAAGAGGGAGAGAGAAAAATTCCTTCTCTCTCTCCAGACGCGGGCGACGTGCGGAAAAAGTAGAGAAAGGCGGTTCAGCGGCTGTTCATGTCTGTTTTGGAACAATTGCAGTTTGATCCCCATGTTTCCAATCTCTTATAAATAGGTCCAAAATCATTCTTTTTAGATTCAAGATTCTTCATTTTCAGTCCAAATCAGTTTTAAATTTTAAACCTCAATTCAAATTTCGGGATGTCACATAAACGGTTCTGATGTAGTGAGGGTCCCATTTGTAAATAACATGAAAGTAGAATACTCCAAATTTTGTTGTCAAAAAGTTCCATATAACATTCTTGGTGGAAAAAAAAAGCGAGTGAAAGAGCCCACCAAATCAATTTTTATCCATTAACAAAACCACCTTCCATATGAGCACCACAGATTGATAATTTTCATTTAACTGAAAAGTTCCTCATAAGCCTTTAGTCAAGGTTGAGCAGGCCATTAAACAATGAAATAATTTAAGATAACATAACGCCCAGTTTTAAACCCCTAGGCATAGAAATTGATGGACCCTAATAGTAAAATTCTTAACCATGCTCATAACAATAAGACCATATCATGATATAGGAGGGTGAAGTCTACCCAGCCAGAACAGTGAAGACTTATCAAATTTAAGATCGGTCAAGCCCATATATAGTGCGTGAAAGATAGTTCACTTCTCACTATGAACAAAGAGGTCCCACCAACGTGATGCAGAAGAACGGATATTCAGCCTGACATTCAGTACTATGGTGGATATATGTTTGAACTACTATTTGGGTTATCTTGTTATTGTAGAATACTATAAGGTGTGTGAGAGAGACTTTGTAGTGAGGTTACTTTATGTATCCAAATGTGTATGAGGGGCTTTGTAAGTGAATGAAATCTATGGACACATGTGAAAATAGGTATAGGAAGATAGCCAAACAGACCATCCAATCCGAATCGGACCACCAAAATAGAGAAAATTGCCTTAATCTTTTAAAAAAAAAAAAAACAGAGAAAATCAGACCACACATCTGACCGTCCTATTCGGATCAAACCATTTGAAGGTTTGCACCGTCCAATACCTTGAACGGAGAGTCAGATCAATCAATTGCAGCAACCACTTGCATGTCCACAACCTCTAGTCCATTGGATTCTCCATCCAATGGTAACTATTTATAGATTAGCACATAAAGAGGACTATATAACTTCTGATCATAGATAGAGAGTTTTTTGAATGTTTGAAGAACCTATGAAAATTTTTGGAGACGAGAGACTTGGGGTAGTCAAATTATCCATCCTAGGTGGGGAGGGGATCCTCATCTAGACGACACTAAGGGAAGGGATTTTCATGGTGTTCCTACGGGAATGATGCCTCATCGAAGGACTGCAAGAGAGGGTTTGAGTGCCCTTTTATCTCATCTTTTATGCTCATTGTGTTTTCCTAGCGACCTAGATGCATGCTTTCATCTTGTTGTTCTTGTGTCCTATATGATGATAGACATCTATATGTGATTCCATCAAGTTATATAAATGTTTCATTAATTTTCTAGCATTTTTTGCTATATCCTTGAGGAATCATTGACTTATTCATTGTTCATGTGAGTTTGGCTTCTGTGTCAAGTGAAAACATAGTTACCCACCCCACACCTACATCAAAAGCTGGGACCATACCTTGCGGCTTTAATCAAAAAGAAAAGCTCATTAAATCCTAGAAAATGGTGTCTAATAGTTAAAAGGAACTCTAAAAATTATCCACATAGATAAAAACTCATTACAGGTGTCAAATAAATCAAAATAAAAAAGTTTCAACATCTTAAGCTTCAAAGTTAAGACAATGCATTGAAAGCTTTCCGTACATCCTCTAATTCCAAAGTCTATTTTTCACATTCTATGAAATCAATGGCATACCTGAAGCGCATGAACATCATCATCCTGGTTAACTAATGTTAAAAGTCCTGCAATTTTTAAATTAACCATTACAATATAATATCTTACCAATAATAGCAGTACGTAATTCAATTAGAAAAAATGAGAGGCCATTTAGACTGTCAGATTCATATGTAGCATAAACAGACAAGTGTTACATTAACATATTCTTTCTAGCTTTATCTTCAAGTACACGCAAGAAGCTTACCATAATCCGTATGAGCACCACTGGATTTGTTTGGTAACATACGCAGGAAGAAATGAACCCAAAGATTAAAAGAGCAAATGTGACTATCTAATCAAAACTTATTGAAATGAAAGAACAATTTAGCAGCGGAGTATTACCATCCAATATCATTAAATTGCATCTCTGAATTATTCACATTCGATAAGCCCGGGTATCCTATGATCCGCATTACCCAGAAGGGATCTCCTGCCCTTTCACCTTCAAATGTTTCTGATGACCCGCCCAATGCCAATGCAATGCCTCGCATTATTTTTCTGGCAAGTTCTGCAGGCGAACGAAAGGTTGTGAATCCATAAATTTCAAGGATCAAAAACAGGATGTTTGAACATAAAAAAGGATGCTTAAAATTACCAAGGAAACCAACCTTTAAGAAGGCTGATGTACTCTTCCATTACTGACTTGAAATTGGAAGGATTATCCGGCCTGCAGCCATAACCAAATTGAAGTTTAGCTTCTATTCAGCTTGAATTTCTGTGAAATTTAAGTTTCCACCTTTCCAGCATATATCAGGATGGTTTTTTCATTTCTGGTTTGCATACGTCAACAACAATAACAATAACCAAGCCTTAATCCACTAGGTAGGGTTAGCTACATAAATCATTTGTTTTGATTGCATCTTATCAAATAACAAACTTCAATTAGCTCCAAGAATGCATGTCATTCCTTATAATTTTATGCCGTGTCTTTTTCAATCTTCCACTTTTTACTTGGGTAAAATCCAATAATCCAACTCTTCTTACAATAACTTCTATCAACCTACGATTTATATATCCAACCAATTTAAGACGACTCCTTTTGAGCTTATTCTCAATTGAGGCTACTCCAACCCTCTTAAGGTTGTACTCATTCCCCATCTTATTCTTTCGTATATATTTATTCATCCACCTTTCAGCATTATATAACTTCTTTTGTCTTATTATTTCCTACAAAATTTATCTATAAGCTTAAATAAAATTTTTCTATTGCATAACACACCAAATGCATTCTTCCATTTAATCAATCATGTTTGGATCCCGCTAATAAATCACGATATATTTCACTATTATTTTAGCCCACTTAAACATGCATTTAATAACTTAAGCGTAAGCCATGCAAACCCTTTTTTATTTTTAAACTCTCCAAACAACTCCCCTCGGGACTTTATCATAATCTTTTTTCTATAAAAAGATCAAATACAAGTCTTTTTTCTTTCTAAATATCTCCATTTAACTTCTTAACAAATGAAGAGCTTTCATAGTAAATATATCTAGCATAAAAATATTGGTTTTATGCTATAAAGCACGAGTACGATACGACGATACGGATACGATACGATACGGATACGGCAATACGACAAATAGTAGGATACGGATACGTTAGGATACGACTGTTATATATGTATGTATAATATTTTATATTCTCATATTTAAAATGTAGTTATATAGTAGATCAGAATAACTTATATAATTTATTGCTATAAATTTCAAAAATATTTTTTAAATTTTCTTCAAATTAACTACAACTTTTCAAATGCTTTTTATATCACTTAAAATAATATTATGAATAATTTAACTTGAACAAATAAAAACATCTTTACAACAACAACAACAACAACCAAGCCTTAATCCCACTAGGTGGGGTCAGCTACATGAATCTTTTATTTTCATTGCGCTCTATCAGTCAGGATTCATGTCATGATTGATTCGCCATGCATCAGTCAAATAAGCCATAATAAACTATGCATCAATATAAAAACCATACTCATTTACAAAGCTAATATCATCCTATAATGTGATCTGAAGAATATTATAACTTCAGTAAATTAACAAATACTGAAACCACAACGATCAGATACAAAGCACCAAGTTGAGTACAATTTAAGCATTCGAAAACCTAGAAAAGTGAGCTTGAGTGAATCATCCATATTGCACCTTCATGAGGTAGTGGTCGTCAACAAAGACACAATATTAACTCCCATTAGCATGATGCTTCAATGCTTAGATGAAAGGAAGATGGTAGCATATTGGTTGGTTGGTTGGGACGATCAACTAAAAGTTCATATCAGTAAACCAAAATGCTTGACAGAGACTCTAGCCGAGTATAACAACTTTTAGATCTTTCCCCCAGCAACAAAGCTTCATCTTTCTTCTTTTTCGAAAGGTGAAAGGACAGGATCTTCATCTTCTCCTTTCTCCACCTCATCATTTCATCATGAGGTCCTTCTCATGTAATCCCCTTGGGTAACCCCTCGTTATGATGGATTTCTCCAAGCAATTGTGATTTTCCACAACTTATGGTTTTCTACATAAATTCATGTGCCCTCGCCCCGCCCCACCCCAAACCATGGTTTTCCATATAAACTCATGTGCCCCAAGGTTTTTCGCATAAACTCATGTGCTCCTACACCTCCAAGATGGTCGTGCAAACCCGTGCATACTCATGTGCAGGTGCTCGCAGGCTAATTGTAGGCTAGCGACAAGTTGGTTTGACGAATTCAGCGAGACCGCGCACAAGGCAACATTGGTTCAGCAAGATGTGGTAGTGACGATGGTGACGATAGAGCCTTAGGTGAAGAAGGATGAAGTGTAGAGCTGGGTGATGTGAGGAGAATGCTAAGAGTGAGGAAGGAAAGAAGAATTTTTTTCACTCAAATTGAAAGACAACTAAACTATTAAAAGATTCTCACCTAAGGATAACCTATACCCTTCCCTTCACCAATATTTAACAACTCAAACACTCAATCTAAATTCCATTCATCAATAATCACCTAGTCTAATACAATGTTAAGTGACCTCTTTATATAAAATGTAATATAAAATACTTAAAATAAAATGTCAAATTAATCTATAACAAAAATGGATTAATTCTAGGGGCATTTACCTGCATGCCACACAAATTTTTTAAAATTACACCACACACACTTTCTTCACAAAATTTACACTATGGATTGTGAAAAAAGTGTGTGTGGTGTAATACATGAAGTTTTATGTGGTATGTGGGTAATTATCCCTTAATTCTATTATAATAAAATAAAATCAGCTCCAAATATGACGAGTCTTCAAATCTCTCAAATCAACTTTCAATTTTTATCAAATTAAATCAAATCTGAATACAACTAATATAAAAATCTCTGATTAGCTTTGATCAATTTGAATTTAAAATTTGATTGAGCAATGTGATAACATCCTGACCATTAAATTATATTGACCCATGTCCCTAACAATAATTCTAATGCCACCTTGGGCACAAGTTTTCATGTAAATAGGCTATGAAATTTAGAATAAAAATTGGTAAGTAAACATATATCATTTGGTCATTTAAGTAATTGCATTATAAAAGATAAATTGAAAAAAATAAAATTTGTGTAGTTAAGGAAAATTTGCAATTTAACATTTTTAACATACAGTATTAGTATTTTTCTAGTTCTTTATTACCACCAGGATAAAGTACTTCGATCGTCTAAACTCTGACATCACTATCCAAGGTCACAAGAAGTAATCATAAACATAAGGAACCTAGAGAGACAAATCGTTTAGATTTTTGTGATGGACCTTGATTGCTACAAATTAACATTGAAACAAAATAAGAACTAAGGAGTTCTTGAGGTACCAAAACATACAAAAGAAGACATTGTTTAAATAAAGTGCTCCTACAATATACCACCTACATCCTAAAACAAATAAACCTTATCTAACAAGTTACCATTGGTTAGCATCAATTACGAGAAAAACAGAATCACTATCCTTCAATTTCCATCTAAAACAAAGTGCAATTATTCTTAACAATATCGAGACTTCGATGAATAGAACCTCAACACATGAAGAAATTATTGAAGGTCAGTCAATTACCATAAATTTTGACCTTCCATAACTTTCCCAAGAGATCCATATTCTCCATGTTTCAAAGGCCTATAGCACTGCAAATTAAAAAAAAACCACTGTGTTGGCAATTAATAATATCCAACCATCATGAGAACGTTTCTGAAGAAGTTCATCATATGCTTACGTCGATGGCTTCATGAATATCAGGCTTCCCCAGGGTTACATTTTCCCCTATTCTCTGATAACCTCTAGTTATTTAAATGAGATGGCTGGAGTCGATTACACATATCATTCACAATTATTGAGAATCACGAATACAAGTGAATAGTGATACTTACCTGTATCCAGTTGCAGGTGACATCTTAATCTTTAGTTTTTCTGTAAATGGAAGATCAAAGAATTTTCGTGTCACATCTTTAACTTCACTGACAAGAGACTCGGGAATACCATGACCCCTCTGTTAAATAAAAAATCTTAGAGGCCAATGTAGCAAACTTTTTTTTTTGAATCAAATGTAGCAAACTTTTCTTTCTTTAAAAAAAACAACTAAAATTCTGGTATGATTTTGATGCGGAACGGAAATGAAATCATATGTAAATTTTTCATCACCAAAGTTTATATAGCGACTTCTTACAATTAAAAGCAATTATTTTCCAAAACATATCTATATGCTAAATTAAGAAACTAAATCTTGCAAAAAACTTGTTTTAAAATTAAAAAATAAATTGAGTTATTTGATAAACTAGAATTTATTAAATTAGCTTAGGAATTGTTGATTTTAACTCAATAAGCTAGATCTAAGCTCTGAGATTTCATGATTAAGATGGGTACCACGAAAATAAATCCAACAATTAAATCTCTCAATTTAGAACCAAATCAATCAATCCAGCTGAGCAAATAACAATCATTGAAATCAAATTATCAAAAAATACTTGAATTCGAGAAGTACAAGTGCATGGCGTCTAATAGAGGTGACATCATACGAGTTAGACTGAAGCAAAAGAATTAGATCAAGTGGCTTTTTCATTCAAATAGCTCAAAAATCAATGAGGATGATTCAGTGAAAAAAGATTTTATTTTTAAATTCAAACAAGACAACTAAACTATTGAATGATTTTCATTTAAGATCATCACATTATTTCCTTCATCGAGATACTGATTCCTTAACATGAATTTACATTTACTTAAAATCACACTTTATTTCATCATGATCGAAAAATTACAACCATAAGGAGGCCTTTACATAGAAACCTTATTACACTTGAGTAGGAAATACAATGTAGAAAATACATCCTAATACATCTAGAGCAAATATGGAACTAATAATATCAAAAAAAAGGAACTAATAAATCAAAGATCAACAAAGTGTGATGATATTTTCAATTAGCCAAAAAAATTCAAATCTCCAATCAGTTAGCATCGACTAAATTTGGACATCAGACACAATCTACATTGAATCTTTAATGATCCTCCATTAATCAAACAACACAATCTAATCTAGGGGTGACTTCAAGTCGAGTTCGAGCAAGGCAAGCTAAACTCGAAATTGAACCGAGTTAGATTTGAGTTTGCTAAAGTTTTTTTAATTTCAAGTCGATTTTTGAGTTTAATCGAACCTAATTACAAACCATATTTTTTCTATAAAAATATCTATTTTAGATACAAAGTATATTAGAATATACTATTATAAAATCACTTCTAAATTTTATGCGTGTATTTATAACCTCACCTTTTTATATAAGTTATTATAACGTGTATATATATATATATATATATATATAATTTCTCAATTATACTTAAAAAATTATAAATATGTACATTTATACACGCATCAAGTCAATTTCGAGTTGAATCAATTTCTTTTCAGGCGAGTTAACTTCATGCCAGAGGAAAATTGAGTCAATTTTGAATCGAGCAAGACACAAGCAAATTTCGACTTTCACATAAAATGACCACCCCTAATCTCATCTCAACCATCACAGATGACACTTGACTAATATAATATGCTGGTAAACTGTGTCCCCACCTGATTTGCCACACAAAGGCTTTTTAGTGTCCACATACCAAAACCTGAAACCCACAATAATCTCCATAAAGAGTTGGACCACTCATAGATTGTCTCATTTTTACATACCTTAACACAGTCACCAGTCAGAAAAATTGTAACAATAGAAATTAGCTCATGAAGTAATCCTAGTTCATAGTCTCCATTTTACTGTTATTTAATTTCAACACAATCTTTCCACAGCCCAGCTACCCAAGTCAATGTTCATAGTTTCCAACTTCCAAGCCAGTGACTCACATCTTATCTTATGTTTCCAATATTTGAAATATATCATGATGACGATGATGATTACCTTATCAGATGATGAACTTAGGATTTATATTTAATTTTGTTTCTATACTTGAACTTATGCAAATGTGGCAATTATGTTGACCTAATGATGATTCCTATATGAATGCACAGAACATATCAGCTTTCTACTCATGTTACTTGATGATAAATATCCATTATAGATATGACCTAATCAATAGCCCTATGAACCCACTAGGCCAGTCAACAAGACTACATTCAGAAAGGTAAAACTGGTGGGGACACGACGATTTATTCCAAGAAGGGTCTACACTCGACGTCCGAGGCGTCGATCTTGATAGAAGATTGATATCTGCAGATTTGGCAGCAGGCACGATTGGTGGCTGATTAGTAGATTGGAAATCCCCATTTAAATCAATTTATTGATTTGAATAAGAATATTCCAATTTTTGGGCTGATTTCGTTTATTTACTTCTTTTTTTAGACTTTCGCATTTGGCATAATTGTAATCCTTTTTATTCCCGTATTTATTTCAGCATTTTGAATTTCAAATGTAATAGGCCTATATAAAAGCATGGACTAGTGTTATTTGTTGATAATCCTGGAATGAAATCAATTTGAGTTTGAATTATTGCGTGTTATATCTCGGTGAAAGGAAATGTTGGGGCTTTGGGTGAAAATCCCTAAATACCTTGAAGTAATTTAAGGTATTTCCCCAACTTTTCTCAGATTTTAAAATAATTTAAGCTCAAAGAAATCCAGGCCCTTCATTGCAATTTTCCCACCTTAAAATTCATCTCTTCGACTCGTCGACTCCGCTCCGACCGCGCCGACCTTACCTCCTTCCGGTCGCGCCTCGCAGCACTCGGCCGCGCCTCGCCGCTTGCCGGCGGGCTCGCCGGCCACCATGGAGCGCCTCCGCCCACTCAGCCCGTCGCTCGGATCCATCGAGCCGTCGTGTCGCCGCCTGCTAGCTTGCTGACCGACGACCCGCCCGTCTCCTCCTCCAGGCAGCTCCCCACTCGCCTGCGACGACCGCACTGGTCCTCAAGCGCCCGCCACCCTCGCTGGCCCAGCTGCCGCGCTCGTTGCTCGGCGGCAACCATTGCTTCGGCCGCGCAGCTCCACCGCCTCCACTCCAGTGCACTGTGGTTCCGCACCCTCGCTCAGTTCGACCTCACTGCATTCGCATCCGCCCTGTTTGCTGCCGCCACTCCGCCACCTTCCCTCCACTGTGTTGTCACCTCCTCGCTGCCCGCTCAGTTTAGGCGGCTCTGTCTCGCCGCTCGCCCGCCTCGGCACCATTAGTCCTGATCGCTTTGACTAGTCCCACTGGCAACGGAATCTCGACTTGAGGTAACTTTGAATATCAACTGAATATTTTTGAATATCCTGCGAGATCTCGTAGTGGCATCTGCTATTGAGACTGTTTGATTTGCTCACCTGTGTGATCTGAACATTACTATGCGATTAAATTGTTGTTGGATAACATTATATTGTGACGATGTCTATATTACTGCGTACCCTAGCTTAGATCTCGTAGTGACATCTGTTATTGAGACTGCTTGATTTGCTCACCTGTGTGACCTGAACATTACTGTGCGATTAAATTGTTGTTGGATAACATTATATTGTGAGGATGACTATATTACTGCGTACCCTAACTTTAACTTATTGAGATATAGTTGCCCTAAATTCTTTGGTAAATTTACTAGATATCATTTGGGCTTGTTTCTAAATCTTTGAAATTAATTTACTTCTCGAAACTGTGATTTCTTAATTATTACATAACTATCATCAACAATATTCTTGGATAAATTTTATGTTCATCTGTTAAATTATTTACTGATTTCTAATTAGGATTGCATCACGCATATTGTCCCGCATCAAAAACACAGCTTCAGTTTGGCCCTCCAACTTTGCAGGGCTAATCTAAACAATGTTTACAAATTAGTGGGCTGAGGTAAGGAGCTATAATATAAAACAATGATAAAATACATTTTTATTTTGGCTTTGAGTTTTTGCCATCACAATAAAATGTTAAGTTTGACTTTAGTGAGAAATCAGAGAACCTGGCAACAACCTGAACAGTGCAAGAGTCAGAAGATTCCTCTGATTCATGGGATATAAAATGGTCGTGCACATGACAGTAATGCTAACAGCAGAAGCCAATCCAATTTATGTTGAAACCTCATGAACTACAAATAATAAAGGTTTCGTGATGTATGTAATTATTGAAGACTCGTGGACCACATAATTCTCCAAATGCAGAAATCAAATGGGTTGTAAAGATTAAAATTCTTGAGCTAAAAAAGATGTAAAACTAGACAAGGAAACTGGATTAGGATAGCTTGTAAAATAATATGAATAATATCATTTTAGCAAGTATTGAATCAAGTATCACAATTTGCAATTCAAACTGTAGATATGATAACAAAATGTTAAATATTTACCACATAGAAGAAGCCAGTTTCCCTACAAGCCTCATCTAACTCCCTTACGACCTTGAGTACACCCTGGTTTTCAACCATCTTTGGATCGTCACACTTATCCATAAGAGGGCCAACATCTGAACAAGGAAATCCATAATATCAGCAATTGTGCAAGAAAAATGGAGTCAAATAAATCAAGAATAAAGCGAGAAAACAATGGCAATAATATATTAGTATTTAACTTTTTTTAAAATAAAGCATTGAAAATGGATTAATAGAACAAAACATGTGATTAATCCAGAATAAGTCATTTGCTGAAACTCATATATCAAAGGTTATTTGTACTAATCAAGATTATAAAAGATGAATTTTACAATTTTACATGGTGTTTGAAGAAACCTTTAGATGGAGTTTAGCTATAACCTAACCGAACAAATAACGAGAAAATATATGTAGGAATTATCCAAACACTTCAAAAACATGTCACTTTACATGCACAAGTGTACTAGCCCTACAGCATTAACTTCTTATACCCTTTTAAGGCTCTGTTTAGCACGAGGACTAAAATGGTACTAGTTTAAAAAACAACAATAATAATAATAAATAAAAAATTTTAATCATTCTACACAAATTTTAATACGAAAAAATATTATTTTATTTCACATATTTAATAATTTTCAATAAAAATATCAACTTTATTTCACATCCTAGACCAAAATACTTGCGCATCAACCTTCCTGTTCACAATTGGTCTTGCTCACTTGACTCGAATCTAGCCGAAGCCCTATATCTATTTAGGTATGGAGTGGGAAAGAAGAGTGTGTATGTGGGCTTCTTTCAATGGATCTTAGAATTTCATTTTTTTGAAACTGAAAAAACTTTCCCTCTCTTTTTTCCTTCTTTCTCGAGGAGAGAGTCAGCTGCTTTTTGTTTTTTAATATAAACCCAACACGAGAAGCGCTCGATCCAGGTGTGGTGTGAAATACCACTTCTGGCGTGTAAGTCGAAAACAACTCCCTCTTCGAGGCTATTGGATCTCGAAGTCCTCATATAACACTTCTTCGTTAAGGATAAGGCATGCTTATACATTACATGGCGATGATACTTCGGGATAATTCTCGGGTATCCTCCCCTTCCACTTGTGCCAGAAGGCGCACAAGCTGGGCCAAGCATCGACAAAGAGAGGCCTTAGTTTTAAGCTAAACCAAAGCTAAGCTTGTAGGTCGCTGTGGGAATAGGAATAGCTGAAACCTGCTCTGTGGAAACCTGTTCGACGTCAGAACCGATCTCTCCACTTTCTTTTGATCCGAGGTTATGGAAAAACTTCGTCGAAGAAAGTGAGATTTTGGTTATGAACGTCCGCTGCCTTTATGATGTGCTTCTGAGAACCAGAACCTTCTTCACACATTCAGTTCAGGCTTGCAGGTTCAGGAGCTGAATCATCGTAGAAGTAAGAAAAAAATCATGATTTGCTTGGGAAGAATGGGTTCGTTGTATATCGATACTTGGATGCGAAATTCCAATACTTCCAAGTTCTCTGGCATGGATTGAAATGACGCCCTCGTCATGTCTTCTCAAGCAGCATCAAAAAAAGGCAACTATTGAAACAAAAATTGATTCATGAGGGTTTAATTATTGAATTACTTCCCAACGGTATGTTCCGAGTTCGGTTAGAAACTGGGGTCTTCCAAAACTCTCAAGTGATAAATAGAATTTAACTAAAGAGTCTGCCTCATCATCTCCCTTCTCGGGTCCGAGTATATTAATACTAATCCTCCTGGAGATTCTAGGTGGGTAGCTTCACGAAAGACATTGCTAGTCCTTATCGTGCCCCAAGCCAAAAGGGAAGAAGAAAAAGGCCGAGTCTCTCCGCAGAAGCCGTGGGAATTTCCTTTCATTACAAGTCGAGATATCTGAGCAAAAGTGTCTCCACAAGAGTTTTGGGATTCCGAAAGATTTGATCGACAGCACAATACCATCAATCATATCAAACCATTTTACAACCCAACCCGGAGTCTTCACAGTATTATCCAGAGACATGAAGAGAATCTTCTTCTGAACTTGTTCGAGGAGGTGGCTTAAAAAAATTTTCATTCTTTCTGCTAAACTCAAATGGAAGGCGAGAGGGGGGCTGTTACCACCCGAGTCATTCACTCCACATCGTCATTCTAGATTCCATTCGGGGAACCAGATCCAAGTCAAATCGAGAGTGGCAGCGAGTATTTTGGTCTAGAATGTAAAATAAAATTGATATTTTTATTAAAAATTATTGAGTATGTGAAATAAAATAATATTTTTTCGTATTAAATTTTGTGTAGAATGATTAAAAAAAATTATTTATTATTATTTTTTTTTTTTTTTAAACTAATACCATTTTGGTTTTGATTTTGGTCCTTGCGCCAAACAGGGCCTCAGCAAATATGATATCAATAGCACAGAAAACTAAAACAACAAAGAAGAAACTGACATGCAAAATAAGAAACCAGTCTACAAGATGTAAATTCGACAAGCTTTACGTTTGATAGTTAAGAAATATTCACTATACACAATGGTATAGACTAGGTAGCATCTGCAATGTTGCCAATAAACATTCTCAAAAACAGCATCAATAACTAAAAAGAGAGAGTGAAAACCAAACAAAAAGATATTTTCTAATTTGTACATGACCATGAATGATCTGGTTAAAGTTCACCTAATTTCTCTATGCAAATAGCATGAAATATTGGACATAATCTTTTGAAAAACACATAACTGCATCGTTAATGATCAAAACCAGCAAACCTCAGCCAAGTGTCCGACTTTAGTATTCCAAAGACTAATCATTGCACCAAGGACCAGCGGAGTTGAGACCCACATATCATATTGGTAAATTTACAAAAACAATCATGTCGAAAAAATTTTCAGATTCTGATATTCTTGATCGATTTTCTACTCTATTTTTGCCAACGAGAAACTAAGGGCCTCTTTGATTGACCGCTTCAAGCGGGACGAAACTGATATAATAAAATTAATTAGCCAAACAATTCTGATTTATCCCATAAATCTAAATCTGTTTTAGAAGCGTGAAACGGCTTCGAGGCCGCGAACTCGAAACCACCGAAAATATGGTTTTAGACTCGCGATCACTCTTCTTTTTTCTCAGATTTCAGAAAAGCATATCTGGGAATAATTTGGTATTTCTCTTAAGGCTAAAATTAAGGGATTATTAAATTTGATAAATTCAAAATTTAAAGAATAATAACAAATCATCTTTTGATTCATAACATCCCTTAAATATCTCAAATTTTGATATATATCTTGATAAGAATTTTAAATTAAAAAATATTCAAATAAATTATGAAATTTTGAATAAATATTTTTTTATTTACTTTTATTATAAATTTTATTTATCTTTATTATTTTTGAGATTTTATTGTGAGATGAAGTGATTTCTTAATTAATATTCATCCAAACAAAAATAAATTAAAATAGATTCAAAACTAGTTTCAAGTTACTTTTTATCCAAACAGAATTTAAATTTGAAACTGCTTCACTTATCTGAAGCCACTTCAAACTTTGAATCCGATTCTATTATTTTGAACCTGAATTGACTATCAAACGGGCCCTAAAAGTTTATTACTTGTTGCATTCAAACAAGTGACTATCAGAAGTTGCATCAAAGATACTCAGAATAAACCCAGGGTCAGGTAAGCAACTGTAACATAATGTCAAACACAACACAGATAGAAAATTTCCAGTCGAATCGAATGGGGAACACGTAAGGTATCAGATCAACAACAAGGCAGGGGAGTCAGGCAGTGAAGTTGACCGCTTCGAGGAGGATTCGTGAGTGGAAAAGAGAATCAAAGCAAGATCAGGTTGATTCAAAATGAAAAGGGGAGAGAATTGCGTACCGATTATAGGAATGGCCTGGAAATCGGATCCCATCTAAATTTCAGGACTTCGACGCTAGGTCGTCGGCAAGGAAATCGAAGCAACGGAAATTTGGGGGAGGATGTAGCAGCGGCCAGAGGTGAGAATCGTCGGAGTTCCCGCCGAGCTAGTTGATTAATTTAGGGTTGTTAACAATGAGAAATATAGCATCTCCGTTCATGGTTGGATTGAAAAAACTTTATTTAAGGGATAATTACACTCAGATTCTTGAATTTAATGCTTAATAACACACAAGTCCATAATTTTAAAATTATAACAATGGTTCCTGAGTTTTAATTAATTATCAAATAAATTTTTTTTATTTTTAAGTGTTAAAATTTTTTAAAATTATCATTTTATCTCTCATCCTCTCTCCTCTCGATCTCCGCACACGCACGCCGCCGCCAGCCACAAGGCTTCGCGCGTGGGCGGCGATCGGGAGGAGAGAAGCGGCCTCTCTTCTCCTGATCTCTAGGCATGCGCGAGGCCGCGCGACCCACAGGCAGCCGCGCGATCGCCGATGGGTAGCGCACGTTGCACGGTCGCGTGCGCCGCCAGCGACCGTGCGTGCGTGAGGATCGGGAGAAGAGAGAGGGGAAGGGTAAAATAGTAATTTTAAAAATTTTAATAATAAAAAATAAAAATGACCTATTTGATAATTTATTAAAACTCAGATACTCTGATGTTATAATTTTAAAAATATGAATCTGTACGTTATTAAGTGTTAAACTCGAAAACTTGAATATAATTATCCCTTTATTTAATTTGAAATATAAATAAAAAATTTTAATCTGATTGACTTACTACCAATCCAAGCTTCATCAGAGCCAAAAATCAATCCACTCCTAATTAATTTTCAATCAAAATATTATATCTAAATATTTTTTTTACTCATTTAATATAAATTATATTATTAATCTTGATCTGATAATTAAAAAAAAAAGGCAAATTTCACTCAGTTCCTTGAGTTTAAAGATTATTATCACACAGATTCACATTTTTGAATTTATATCATTAGGGTCTCTACGTTTTCAAAAAATATCATTTGGTTCTTTTTAATTTTTTTTATTATTAAAAAATATACAAAATTACCATTATACCCTTACCGTTTCTCTCTCCATCGGATCCCGCAGCCGCGCCGCCCCGCGCCGCCTCCGGCGGCCTCGCACTGCCGCATGACACCGCCGCGGCCCTCGGCGCGGGCCGCAGACGACCCAGCCGGCGGCATCGCGCGGCCGCACGACACCGTCGCGTGCGGCCGCGCTGCGTCGCACTGCCGCGTTCGCACGGCCGTGCCGCGCTGCGCGGACGCTCTAGGCCGCCGTGCCTCGCAGCACGGCCGCGCGACGCAACATGTGGCCGCGCCTGAGGCCGCCCGGCCACGCGAGGCGCGTTGCGTCGCGAGCCGCCCCGCGCCGCGCGCACCGCGCCACGCGAGGCCGCTGCGTCGCGAGGCCGCCCGCCGCTGCGTCGGCGAGGCCGCCCGGCCGCTGCGTCGCGAGGCCGCCCGGCAGCCGCTGCGTCGCGAGGCCGCCTGCGCCACGCGAGGTCGCTGGCGCCGCCGGGAGGCCCGAACGCCACCGGCGGCCGCGAGCGGCGCGCCGAGCGCACAGCGCGACCACGGGCTGCCGCGCGCGGCTCGCCCGGCGGCGCAGCGCTGCCACGGGCGACCGCGCGCGGCGCGCTCGAGCGGGGGCAGCGCGGCCCCGGTGGGGTTGTGCTGCCTCGCGAGGCCGCCGACGGTGTCGTGCGGTCGTGCGAAGCCGCCGGAGGCGGCGCGGGGCGGCGCGGCTGCCGGATCCGGTAGAGAGAGGGAGGGTAAGGGTATAATGGTAATTTTGTATATTTTTTAACAATAAAAAAATAAAAAAGGACCCAGATGATATTTTTGAAAACCAAGGAACCTGATATAAATTTAAAAACGTGAACCTGTGTGATAATAACCCTTAAACTCAGGGACCTGGGTAAAATTTACCCTTAAAAAAATATATATAAATATTAAAAAATTTAAAATATTATAAAAAGTTAATATATTAAAATAATATATATTTAAATGTTTTAATCTATCTACTTCCAAATTTAATCTAATCAGATGCCGTCATAAGTTAGGATTAACAAAAAAATTTAATCACAAAAATAACTCATTAATTAAATATAAATTATTTATTGTGATTACATTTTAATATATTTACAATTTTCTCAATCTCTTTTTTCTTATTATTTTTTTCTCTAAGCATAAATATTTAATTTATATTGTCCCTTTCATTTTGAGACGATGCGTCAGATTTATTGTTTGATCCTTCTCTGTATTAAAATTGCCTTCTAAATTTTTTATAGAATATCTTATAATTTATTTTAAATAAATTGAATATATTTTTATGGAATAGTATATCATAATATTTTTCAATTAATTGAAATTATTGCTCATCTATTATTTTAATATTTTTTTATAATTATTAGCATAACGCCACATAATAAAGTACTGCAGTGTTTTGTTTTCTTAAAATTAATTTTTTTAAATTTTCTTTTTTATTTATATGTTTTTTTTTAATTATATCTCAAATTAGATTCGAATTTTTAAATAAATTATTTTAATTATAAAATTTAAAATTAGATTTAGGATAAATTGCATCTGGCCTCTGATGTTGCAAAGGCATTGCTAATTGATCCTTAATTTTAAAAAATCCTAATTTTGACCAAGTTGAGATACAAAAGCACATAGTTTTGGTTCTTTTTCAAAATCTTATCTTTTTAGCTATTATTTTCTAATAAAAAATATAAAATTTGAGAAATTTTTATTAATTTAAATAATTTATATATTCTAAAAGACCATTATATTTTTCTACTCTTATCATTTTTTAAAATTTTAACAAAAATTTAAAATCTATTTTTTCTTATTTATTTTTTCACTTAAAAATTTAAAATTAAAAGATACTAATGTTTCAAAATTATATTTTAAAAGAAAAAAAATTAATTTATGAGAATAATTGTGATGCCCGTGGTTGAAGAGGGTGGGGAGTGATCGTCGGATAATGTCCTAAGAGAAATGAATCACTAAGGCAAAGTGTCACTCTTCGCAAGCTTCTGCTAGGCAGAATAATGAGTGGTGAGAGGAGTACAGAAATAAAACGCCTCATATCAGAAAGAGAGAGATCTTGAGCTGTATAAGTAGAAAATATGATTTCAAATGATAAAAACGCTTTTTGGAGTAAAATCGTGGGGCTAATAATGGAAAACTCCGTAATTAAGTGTGCATGGGCTAGAGTTGGGTTTGTGACACCTATGGTCGAAGAGGACGGGGAGTGATCGTCGGGTGATGTCCTAAGAAAAACGAATCACTGAGGCAAAATGACGCTCCTTGCAGGCTTTTAGGCCAAAAATGAGTGGTAGCGCCACTAGCAGGCTTCTAAACCGAATAACAAGTAGTAAGAGAAATAAATCGTCTCACATCGAAAAGAAAAGGAGATCCTAAGCTGTATAAGTAGATAACGTGATTTTAAATGATAGAGGTAAAAAACCGTCCCACATCGAAAAGAAAGGAAGATTCTGAGATGTATAAGTAGATAATATGATTTCAAATGATAGAGGTAAGGTAAAAAACCCTGAAGCTAATGATAAAAAATTTTGTAATTAAGCGTGCATAATTTTTCTAAAGTCAAAGGGACAATACCTCTACAATGGGTTACAATAATATTACCAGATGATGATAAAAAATAGCAAATATATCTTAATTAAAGATAAATAATAATATTTTTATAATCATAGAAACCTAAATTAATGTTTTTAAATAATAGAAATTAATTTATTATGTCTTTTCAATCTCAATAGCAGTGAAGCAACTTACAATTATTAAAATTTATTAACGGCAATTATTAATTTTTTTAGATAATTAAAAGTAGACAATATATTTCAAATGTTTAAATTTTATAATTATAAATAAATATACAAAGCATCATTCTTCAAATAATGAGTACAGAATTTCAACTAATTATGGAATTTCAGTCCAAACCAAAAAATAGTTTTTTTTTTAAATTACTAAAATCGATATGAAATATATTGTCTAAACTTTAAACCCTAATCCCTAAACTCTATGATGCTAAAAGCTAGCTTAAAAAAAAAATAGCTTACAAAATAATATATATATAAATAAAATAAGTGTCATAGAAATAAAAATATTAAGGTAGATGAGCAGGTGTACGCGAAATTATAAAATGGAAAATAAATATATTCGCAAGAAGATTGTCGTGACGTCCCGGCTGCCGATATTCGACCCCTCTTTTTTCATTGGGCCGAGCCACCAGCAATCGAGACGTCGAAATTTAAAAATTTAACTTCTAAAACATGCAACACATAAAATTAACATTCATTTCTTACCGCAACTAGCGATATCTCACACTATATCTCGTGATCCTTCAATACAATACCTGCAACCAAAAATGGTAAGAGTTTGTTAATATAAACTTAGTAAGTAAAATAGTATCGTAATAATCACAATATAATGAGAACAATCAAAATATCAAATATCAAATTAAAATAATACAAGTAAATCATGAAATGCTCAATAATATTTCACATAAATATAAAACATAGCATGCCTCATATTAAAAATTATCATTATAATTCATATATCATTAAACTCACTTTATTTCATAATAATATAATATTATTCTGTTTCGTGATATGGATCTGTCATTTTCATATTCTTTCACCTAGAAGCCTGACGAAAGTTTCTTTAATTTGTTATTTTAGAAGCCTTGACTGGAGCCGCACTTTATATTGGAAATTCCATTTTTGGACATCACCGAGCATACACTCTCCGCCCTCATCCGAATAACACATAATAGGCAATTTTTTGCCTTTTTCGGATCTTGGTATACAAATATTCATTAATACCACATCACGTTTAATTATCAGTAAATTATTTATATCCAATCTTCGAAAAATATTTTATCATTTTCAACGTCCAAACAAATATTCTTTTAATCATTACTCAACTTTTCAAATTTTTATACACAGTGATTTGTGAGTGCAGCCCACTGTATCTATCCACAACTCCATATAGATTGGCAACCGCTCTGATATCATCTGTGACGTCCCGGCTGCTGGTACTCAACCGCCCTCTTTACTCTGGGACGAGCCACCAATAACCGAGGCGTCGGACTTAAAATTTTACAATATATCATTTAAACATTCATATTTTCTGCCACAACCTTCGGTACCTTATACAAAAATTAAAGCTATTAAGTATTTAATTAATCCCATATTTATTTTTTTTTATTTTTTTTGATGCCACACGGGAGAGGGGGAAAAATGCATGGGCAAGCTGGCGGTGGCCATTGGGTGCTACATGCAGCTAGCAGCCACATGCCCAATTATATTCTTATAAATAAGTCTAAAATTATTTATTCTATATCTAAAATTATTCTTTTGAGTTCAAATCAGCTCTAATTTTTAAATCCATCAATCAAATTTTGGAATGTTATAGTTGTAGTGGCCTTAATTGAAGATAAGTTCAGAGAAAGTCAGTTTAAATGATTCAAAGATAAAATCATCGATTGATAAAAGCTCCAATAAAAAATTAGATTATTAAATCTTACTCATGTAAAAAGAAAAAAATGATGGCCAAAAAAGACATGACAATAAACTAAGAAATAATATTATAAATTTGGAATCAAATTTAAATTTATTATTTAATAGAATATAATAGAAATAAAAAATTCATATAATTGACTTCATTTAATAGAATAAAAGCTTCATTTCTGTTGTTATTATATATATATATATATATATATATATATATATTAGTATAGCAATAAAGTATAGTTGCTAAGAGGGCTCGGGAAAGCCGAAAGCAAATCGCATAGAGCTTGGTAGAAGCTTGGCCAGGCACCAATAGCTTTCATGCGTAATTAGTTTTTCTTTCTTCTCTCTATTTTGTTCGGCAAGTATTTAAAATAAGAAAAAAGATTTGTTAATATTATTTTTAAAATTCAAGATTGAGATATTTTTGAAGAAAAAGATGGAGAATATATTGAAATAATTGTCACTTGTATTTTGAATATATATTAAATCAAATATTTGCTTTAATATATATTATATAAGATAAAATAAAATAAACCCTTATAAAGGGGTTTGACGTGGATTAAAAAAGGGTAGCCATAAGAAGAAAAAGAGAGAAAATTTAGAGAATGAAAAAAAAAAAAGAAAAAGAAGGAGAAAGAGAGAAGAAAATTTAAAGAAATGAAGGCAAATAACATAAATTTGATTCATGGGAAGGATACTTGGCTTGACGATTATTTTGAAGTCTTCAGTTAGCACCTCATTCTTTCTATTTCTTGATTAAATCTTCTTCTTGAATGAGATTTATCTTATTTCTCTTTTTGACTTATAAAATGGGATTCTCATTTTTCTCATTTTCATAAATGATTTTTATAGTGAATATTTAGTTTCTCTTTTTTTCATGAAAATAGGTTATTTCATAACTGAACTACATAAATCTTGGTGTCATCTTATCTTCTTTTTCGATTATTATTATTGCGTAATATGTTTGACTTTTCTCTTTAATTAAATTCTAGGAAGATTCTCTTTTTTGTATTAAATTAGATATTTTATTCTTACATAAACACATAAGTACGCATGTATTTATGCATTTCTTTCACAAATTAATAGAAAAGATAAACAATGCCTTATTAAGATTCATGATATAAATTGCTTAAAATCATCACAAATTATTTACATGACTTCTAATCAGAGTAGAGACAGGTTGACAAATGGCCAGATTAAGCTGCACATTGCTTACTACTCATCACAGTTCATCCATCGAATTATAACTCAAGAGTCACTCTTCTTGCCTTCGGTGCTGGAGTATGCCCAGAAGGGCTTAGCGGCGATGCGTGGCAAGGCGTTCACTCCCAGTGGATTGTTCTTGCTCTGTTCATCGAGTAACATTGTTAGACCCATTGAAAAAATAAAGAATGATATCGTAATCTATTTCAAAAAAAAAATGTTCAGAGAAATCTTCTCTTCGTAGTAGTTGGCATCATCACTAGCTTTATCCTAACAACTCTATTTTCAAAAATCGTCTTTTGCTATTAGACATTGTATAGTATCATGCTATGTCTTATGTGGTGGAAGTGTAATTGAGTCATAATATTAAGGAGGCATTTGGTTCACTATTATCTTAGTATTATATCTTAAAATTATTTATAAATATCATTAAATTAAATAATTATTTTCTCTAAATAACATGACATAACATCAAGATAACATTGAACCAAATGCTCCGCTAAAGTTGAATTCGATAGCTAATTACCATTAAGCAAGCTCGAGCCTTGGTATCACAGATAGGATACTCCTGGGGGCAACAACTGCTGCGGTCTTCGCAGCAGGTAGCAGCTTCAAGGGGGCAGCAACCCCAAGCAAAGCAGAGCCGGCCATACTCATACGCACAGCAACAAGTAGTGCTCGCTGGGCATGAGTAATAGCTATCACACTGCGTTGGGGGCTTCACCGGATCAGAGGGAGGGCCTGGGCTTGGCTTCGGCGGGTTTCCGCCGCTCTTTACAGGGTAAGAAGCTTGCATGGCGAGGCCACATTTGCCGCCAGCTTCCTTCGCGTTGCGCTCCATTCTTATATAACCGTTCTCACCCCACTTAGCACCCCACGAGTTCTTCACAATCCAATAATCCTTGCCATTCTCGGTCGACCCATAGCCCACTGCGAGAACCCCATGATCCAACTCTGTTCCACAGCTTCCAGCAAATATGCCCTGAAAAATGATATGTTAATCAGAGAAGAATTTAATGATTATCCAGTAGTTTCTTTTTTTGCAATATGACTTCCTTTTCTCTAATAGTTCTTTTATATTGAGCATGTGCTAGTTGAGTTAAAATTTGTATTTCATTGGATTCAATGATGATGTCATTGAATTTTAGCAGGTGGGAAATTTAGGTGTACAATTTCCTAAAGAATTTCAGTAAAGTTCTACAAATTACAAAAGGCTAACCTGAGCTACGAGAAAAGCAGATCAAGACTAGCCACCTAGTGCTCATTCCGAAAACCCAAGGAGATGAGTTCTGTTTCTTGCCTTAGGGAATAGCAGGTTAATTCTGATGGTTTGTATCTTCTCTTTTGAGTTATGTTATTGAATTCAATGATGATGCCATTGAATTTCTTGTCGTCCTTTCCCCTTTTCACAATGTTCATGTGAATTAAGTTATGTTTTATGTGATGTTGATGGTGTTAATTCACTGATAAAGAATTATACATGAATTCGTGAGATATGAAATGACTGCTGGATATATATTATTACTGTGTAGTATTAATTTTTGTTACAGAAAAATATTTGCATATCATGCATTTATTCATTAAAAAAAATTAACTCCTGGGAGAACCGCCGTATATAGTTATTTTAACTATAGACGGCGGTTTGCCTAGGTGAACCGCCGTCTATAGTATATCATAGACGACGGTTGACTTAGGTCAACCATTTTGTAATGTTTCCTTTTACGGTGGTTAACAACTGTCGACAAAAGTCTGTTAGCTACTACAGCGTTTGAATACGCGGCGGTTGCGTTACCTATTTGAAGGAGGTTTTTAAGTAAAACAGCTTTCCTGTACTAGTGGATGTTATAACCTTTTATGTTTCAGTGCTTCATATTTTGAAGTAAACATGAAAGTCTCTATGAGACATTATTGTGAACTATTATGATATTATATATCACTTATAAATTTAGTGTAATAAATCGTTTATATATTATGGTATATGGAAGGAAGTATATTAAATAAAAAATAATGTATAACCTCATAACCCGCATTTAACAGTTTATTATAATGAGTAATTATGATGATCATGAACATTAAGTAGAAATCTATCTATTCCTATGCACCAAATGTTTATTATATTAAATCTAATCAGGCCAAGTGACAAAATGCTAGAATATTTTTTATAAAATATTTTTTTAGTAGCTCTCTTTTGTAAGAATAATTCAAATTAATTCCATAACCATACCATTATTTGAGTTAATAAAATAGCCTTAATTGAAATTTAATCCCACAGTCACAAATATTTAATAGCTAAATAATTTTATCCGTTCAATTGCTAGTTACTTGATGCCTGATGGACATACTAGATTAATACATTAAATATATAAATTGGTCCTCTTCCTACCCTAAATTAAGACTATGAAATTCCATTATACCTTCATATCATAAGGATCAACGGGATAAAGGGGGAGAAACCGATTTCCTATGTTGCCTTCTCGAATCTCAGATCATGGATTCATTTTCATCCAATCTAGGTATATTATTCCTTATGAAAATTATTAAGTTCAAGGATCCATGCTCTTAACATTTATGAGATTTATAATCGATTCAAAATCATCAATTTTTGCTTCTGTTTTATGAAGATGTTTTCTAACATGAAAATCATAATTTTTCTTATTCCACTTAAATATTGTGGTGATCTGGTCTACAACATGAAACCCCTGAAGCTCAAATAAACTCCTTTCCCACTAGCTAGAAGAGAATTATAAAATTATTTTAATATTATAATGTGAAATAAAATCATTTTTGCAACATCCTATAATCCCAATGTAGAAAAATTGTTTGCTTTAGCTTTAGGAAAACTGTGTGACTTTAGCATTTCCCAGAAGGTCACCCATCCTAGTGTTACTCCAACCTAAGCATGCTTAAGTATGTAATTTTTCATCATTAACCTCACAATTTTACCCCAAAAAGCACTTCTACTATTTGATCACAATTTTACCCCAAAAAGCACTTCTACTATTTGAGATCACGTTATCTAATTATACAGGTCAGAATCTCCCTCCCATTTTGATATAAGAATATTCATTCTTGTGCCTCTCTCACTACTCTTTGTTAAACCTAAAAGCCTGCCAGGAGCTGTACTTTATCTCAGTGATTCATTTATCTTAGGATATCACCTGACAATCACTCTCTGCCCTTTTTGGCCACAGGCGTCACAATTTTATTATTTAAGATTATATTGGATGTGAAATAAAGTTATTATTTAAAACTATGTATAATATATGAAATAATATATGAAATAAGAAAAAATATTTCACTCATCAAAAAAAAGAGAAAAAAATATTCAATAGCCTTTTGTGATTTAACAAATCAGAAAAAAGGTTGTGGTGGAAAAAGGAACTGCTGATTGAGACATGTTTTTTTGAATAATCAAGAAGCATGGG
Source organism: Apostasia shenzhenica (assembly GCA_002786265.1). Lineage (NCBI taxonomy): Eukaryota > Viridiplantae > Streptophyta > Magnoliopsida > Asparagales > Orchidaceae > Apostasia > Apostasia shenzhenica. Next base: position 930,568 of record KZ451889.1, read on the forward strand.
CAATAAAATGCTTACTAGTTAACTTCTATATTTTGTCCTTCAAAAACCATAATTGAAAGTTGGCTGTGGATTTCATGTCTAACATTTTGCTAGACGTTTTATATAGATGGGTTAAAGCCCTATAATATCCTAACAAGCATTACATCTTGCACGCAAGATTTCAAAGGAAAGTAATCCCTTTTAGAATAGAAGATTGTGATACTAAAACCAATTATCTCTCATTATTTCATCAGGAGCATCAAGTAGTATTGGATCCACTATCCCAATTATATATGCTTTAAATGTATTTTATCTCCATGATAGCTATTTCAAGTTGACAATGGTTAGAGGTGATGCCTAGCGGAAGTATCAAGTAATTCATTATATCAACAAAAACAAGGTAGCATCAAGGCCCAGCTATCATTAAACGATGAAACCTTACAGATTGGTACAGTTGGAATGCCCTGCCGCTAGCTTCAATGGCGATGCTAACGGGCTGGTTTGCTAGAGCTTTCTTCAAAGCCTTCTCATCGTTCTCCGGTACATCTTCGTATGAATCAATCGACACCACATGAGCATTTTTCTGTAACAAGATAAGAACTCAACAATCAGCCGTGAAAGCATAATAAGCACAATTGAAATGGGTAAAGAGAGATCAAACAGGGTACCCTGCTAGCATCGCATTGGGCCTCATTGCCCTTGTAAGGATAATCCTCATCTGAGTCTATCCCGCCGTTCTTGATGATGAACTCAAAGGCATAATCCATAAGCCCCCCGTTGCATCCCTGATTGCCGGTGTCGCAGTCTACCAGCTCCTGCTCCGATAGCGATATGAGTTCGCCGGTCACAATCTTGTTGATCCCTTCCACCGCCGCAACGGCCGAAAAAGCCCAACAGCTCCCTTAAAATAAATAAACAAATAAAGTCTTTAGCGAAAATCACCATTAGATTTTAAAACACCGAAAAACCCTAGCTCTATCGCTTATTTACCGCAGTTGCCCTGGTCCTTGACAGGGGCGACAGCGCCATCGGCCCTCCAATCGACGGAATCCGGAAGGATCTCGCCGGCGGCGAGACGGTATCGGTCGGCTGCGGCACGGCGGCGAGGAGAGGGACGGGTGCCGAGATAGGCGGCGCGGTACTCTTCGTTGGTGAGATCGGCGAACCGATTTAGTCCGAGGCGGAAGGAATGGATACCCGCATCTGCGGCTGCATTGTGTTCGTCGATGTAGCGAAGGTTATCCCTAAAGACTTTCAGTCGCCGATCCTTCTCTTCGACAGCGTTGTACGCCCGACCATGGCGATCCATCCACTTCTCGTACAGATCCCGCACCTCCGCATCGGTCCGCTCCAGCCCCCGCATCCCGTGCCTCTCCCCGTACGCTATGATCGATATTTCCGGCAAATCCCCATAGCGGGCAGCCGCCACCACCAACGCTCCGGCGAGCTCGAGAACGACAGCGAGCGCCTTCAAAAAACCGGAAACCATCTCAGTGAAAGGAAGACTCGGGAGATGGTTTCCGTTTCTGGCTTCCGCAGATGCTCGCCGTGCCGGATATTTATAGGGGAGCGGGAGGAGGGAGATAGGTTGAGCTGTAAGTTCATTACATATACACCCTGAGATTCTTCTTTAATTACATATTAATTTTTATTGTTTTATTTTACATTCTAAACTCTAAAATATTCTTAAAAATAAAAGATATTGTCATAGATTTATTTGCAATCATATTTAAAAATTTTTAAAATACATATTTTTTGACAATAAATTTTTTAATAATTATAATTCAAATAATTTAAAAAATAAAAATTTAAAATAATTGAATTAAAAAAAATTTAAACAATTAAATTATAAAATAAAAATAGAGGGATTCAATATATTAGAAGGGCATTTGAATTTTCTATTAAATTTTATAGAACAGAAAAATATTTTCTTTCAAAGGGCAGTTCGTGAACCCTTCTAATGCACATGTAGATGATCTAATAAATTTTTTTTTAATAAAAAAACAATAATGCAAAATAGAAGAGCTTGGAACTAATTTTTTGAATTGTTTGATTTTTTATTAGAAAATGCAAAGTAAAATTAATCATTTATTTAAAAGTTACATAAAATAAAAATATAATTAAATTTTAATCTTAACATTTGTGTACTTCTTAAAAAGAATACACCATGCTATTTGTTATAAATTCTTATTTGATGATGTTATCAAAATTAATGAATCTTAATTATATATATATATATATTAGATAATTTGAATGTTTGGGACCTCTATTCAATGAAATTTACAACACAAGGATCCAGATGCAATTTATCCGCCTAATCAAATTTTGGCGGGAGCACGTTCTCCGTTTTACTCGGCTGATTTTTTGCCGGATTCGGCGGCGGAAGCTGTTTCAGTCTTTCAGATAATTGTGTTTTTTTTTTGACACATTAATATAACATTTAAATAATAAAAAATTATTTTGCTTAACATATTAACAATTTTTTTATGGTTATTTTAATATAATAATTTGTTTTATTATAAATCTTATGTAATTTTTAATATAATTAAACTTACTTCACATTTTCTTTATAAAATGACTTGATTCAATTATAAATTTATCTTTATTTAATACCTAGCATTTTCACTGATATCCAGTCTATCAATTATTTTAAGGTCAATTATTTTGTTGTGCCTTCACTATTTCAGTCTCAACATTTAATATTGTTATGCTGCCACTGATTATCACTTTTTATAGTTGACCACTGTAGTATTATTGTTAGAACCTTCTCTAATACCTCTAGTCGAGCAGCTTTCGTCTAATAACCTTACTCGAACATCTTTTCAAGGAGATATCACCAGATCGTACCTTAGACGAACAGCCTTTTAAGAAGATATCACTAGATTGTATCCTCTTTACTATTATATCAACTCAGCATTTAAGGCGACATGAAAGTCCACTGACTAATCGTCATTTGCAGGAATAAGCGTCAGATGTGACAGACTGTACCTATTTTGTCCCCTCTCCTCCAAACTATAAATAAGGAGGAGGAGGAAAATCTCTAAGGAGGGGCCGAGCTGCCTCTTTCTCTCTTTTACTTATTCAGTCTCCACAGTGGTATCCTCAAGCTTTGTAAGAAAAGGAATTTGATTAGTGGATTTAAATCGCCCAGACGACGTCGTAGTTTGTCCCCCCGATACTTGGATTTTTATATAAAAATCGTCTTATTTCATTCTTGACGTATTTTTTACATCAACAATTGTTCCTAGCTTTCACTCTGTTGCTACGAAACCATCTTTACTAAGGATTTGTTGTCTTCAATCTCCTTCACTAATCACTTCTTTTTTCATTTTAATTTGGTTAAACATAAATACAATAATAGTTATTCTATGACAAGCAAACTATCAAATTTTCAAAAAGAAAAGTAAAGAAACAATAGGCGTGTGCGATAAAAATTTATTGGACAAATCATAGGGAAAATGATTATCAAAGCTAACGACGTGGAAGCCATATAGAAGTCCTTAAACGTTAAAATGCTACACAATCTTTATAAATGATCCCAAACGTTAAAAATAATTAAAACTTTCTATGTGAGAATGACGCTATATAGGCAAATTTAACTTTTTCATCGAATCCTAATTGAATTTAATGTTTGAAATCATTTATATGTTCTTCAAAGCATTTCTCCTCTCCAAAACCTTGCTTTTTGGTTAGAATATGTGCTTGACATGGCAGCTGATCATTAGTTCAAAGGATGAGTTAACTAATGATTCAACCACCAACTGATCCGCCATATTGATTCAAGATAGGATTGAAATTTTTGTATTCAATTTTGATCCGATTACAAGGTTCGGACAACGAGAGTTTGATCTAATATCAATTCGAGATAGGCTTGACCTATAGGCTATCTATTCAACTCAATTTAAGTCAAAGCAGATTTGACTTTTGATTAGAATTCTAAAAAAACTTATTATTTATGTATATAAAGATTATTATTATTTAATCGTTTTGATATTGAACAGGCTAAATACGATCCTATGCAAGTGCAAAATTGGATTAATCAAAATTTCAAGGCATAAAATGGGTCATTAGCCGGCTAGTTTGAATTGAATTGACCTCAATTCAATCAAAAATCTGATTTAACTTTTAATTAATTTTTAATTTTCAAACGAAATTAACAACTCTAAGAACGGTCAAGCAAATCTATCTCAATTCAACATTATAACTTTTTATTTTAAGCCAATTTTAGAGCTAAATTAAGTATAAATACTAGTTATACTTTTTATTAAAAATGTGCATAATATATATTATCTAAATTACATATATTATTTTGATTTTATTTAGGGGTTGTATGGTTTGATGTTATCTTAGTATTATATCATATTATCTATATGTCGTGTTATTTAGATATTATCTTTTGAGTGATAATTTTATAATATTTTAGAAGACTATCTAAAGATGTATCGTCAAACTAAATAATTTTTTTTTAGATAATATAATATAATATTAAGATAATATTGAACTAACCTGCCCGCTCCCTCTTATATCTATTTTAAGTATAGCTATAATAATGTATTTACATACATAAAATATTCTAAATGAGTAAATATATTTTTAAAATATCTAATTATCTATGTATTTGTATTTTATATTTGGTTCATTATGAGTTTGATCAATTTGGTTTGAGTTGTAAGTGTTTTGCAACTTTAAAATCAAAAATTCTTGTCCATATTTGATTGGCTTTTAGTCCTCTCTACTTTATTTTTTTTTTTTGAAGTAATATTTCATTAAGCATCAACAATTACAAAAGAGGTAGTCATTACAAATTAAAGAGCTAAGAAACATTGGCATGACCTCCTTCCAAATAAAATTTTCTTTACTATCAATAGCAAATTGGGCTAGAGAATGAGCAACCTTGTTTGCACTTCGGGAGCAATGGTTGACAGAGCTACAAAAAGTCATGAGCATCCCTTCTTTGATGTCCTTTATGATATGAGCCTCAAGAGCAAATGGTGCGGGATTAGTAATAGTATTGATAACATTTACCGCATCCGATTTGATGCTCCAATTCTTTAAGTTGCACTCTTTAACTAGTTTAGTCCCAACTTTGATAGCCATACACTCTGCCAAATGGGGAGCAAAACGACCAGAAAGTCTCTTTGAGGCTGCTGCAATAGCAACCCCATAGTGATCCCGAATAATAACGCTCATTCCAAAAAAATCAAGAGATGTATGAACCAAAGCATCTACATTAATCTTAATGGACCCCTCCATTGGGGGACGCCAGGTAGGTTCAAGAGAGGGTTGAGAAGCAGAAGAGTGGGACTCTGACTCCACAAGACTGCAGTATAGATAATCACTTAGAATACAATCTGCACTTTATTTATGTGTGCATAAATATTTTTGTTTAATATAATTAGTTAAATAATTTAATTTGTTTGGTAGTCAAGTTCGTCATAACTATTTTTCAATTTTTTTATAAAAATTATATATAATTTTTTTTAAGATATATATATATATATATGTATATGATGAAAAATAAAATTAGTTAATTGTGAAAATATTAAATAAAATTAATTGTTATCTTGAGAATTGTGTAAACTACTTTATTTTTCTTGAAAAATAGTTATGATTAATTTGAGCACCAATCAAACAGAGACAAAGAAGGCATACATCAGGCGAGAGCATGAGCAACCACATTTTCTTCACGCTTGATGTGAGAGTGCAAGAGTTCAAAAAAAAAATATTAGCAAGTGGACTGCTCGTCTTTTGTAGGCTTAAGCCTATCTTAAATATGCCCTAATCTCCGTCTTTCGGCATTTGAAATACTATTTTGGAGTCATCTTCAACTCCTACCCTATAATGCTTCTAGGCATCCTCTTTTTTTAGCAGCCAAATAGCCTAATGGCCACCTGGGTCATTACTTATCAAATTAAACTTTTAGATTAGAAATTTAACATAATATCAAAATTAGAATTCTCAAGTTCAAACTCTACTGTGCATTTGTGCCCAATTATTTCTCGAATAAAATTAAAATAAAAAGAAAACAGATATTTATTAAGTTTATGGTGCAAAGCACAGAAGGCTGCACATGGAAGGAGCCTATAAGACTATAAAAAAAGTAATGTTATATATCCCTCATAAATAATTCAGACATTAAAGGCAACTACTATTTCCTATGTAGCATTAGTCCCATATTGGAAAAATTATTATTATTTTTTATTTATGTGGTAGAATTGTAATTAGATTTAAAATTTGAGTCACTCATGAAAGCTACAAAAATATTTTTATATAAAAATATCCTTAAAAATCATTTTATATTAACTTAAGTTTTTAGGTTAGTTTGTAATTAGAAATTTAATAGCTATTAGAGAAATACTTACTTAGATGTTAATGAAGGACTTGTGCCATTTTATACTTTATTTAAGGTGGGTATGGTAGGATTTTTTTATTTACACATGTACCCCTGATTTTTGGGGGAATTTTTATTTTTTTGGGGAAAATTTTTATTTTTTTTGGAAGTTGGGGTATGGTATTTTTTTTTTTTTTTTTTTTTTGAAGATGGGTATGGTAGGTTAGGTGGGAGCAAATTAATAAATTTAAACAGTTTGGGAGCTCATTCAATATGCAAAATGTTTTTTTTTTAAGTAACTTGCATTGGGGCTCATTAAATCATAAAAAAATGTAAACCAAACATAATTTTAAAATATTTTTAAGATAAACCTAAAAATAAATAAAAATTTCTATTTTTTTATATTAAACTGAAGATAAGTGGCTATTTTATCTTTAGAATTTTCACGCTACTCATAGTAATGGGATTATTTTAGATATTTTTTTCTTAAAAAAAAATAGATAGAAAAATAAAACTTGAGCAGCAGTAGAAGTTAAGGAATATAAAAGAAAAAAAATTATAAAAATTGTGATGATTAAATGAGAAGTATTTTTATGCATAGAGAAAAAATTTAATGATTATTTTTTATTAATATTAATGATTTATGTCGATAAAGATCATATTAATTAGCAAGAATTAAACTGTCAGGTCAATGTACTCACATAAATTATACTTGAGGACCGATATACTTATACAAATGATATCTAAGGAACTTTTTTTGTAAATTTTTTAAATTAAAAATTATTTTATATTCTCTCTAATTTTCAGGCCTAGATGCAATTTAGCCTTATATATATAAATATATAGAAATATTTACCTACATGTCATATCATTTAGTTTTATTTATGCATTATTCATTTATTTTTAGTTAATTATGTTATGCACACTAAAAATATTATAAAGCTTATATACACACACTTAAGTTAAAACTCAGTCAAAATTTATTTAAAAAAAATATTTCGTTAGTAAATCATTAAAATTATATTTTTATCCTTAATAGTACATATTTTTTTCTTCCTAAATGCCACTCTAAAATGCTGATCTGTGCTAAAATCAATTCACGTCACGGATGTTTCTTTCCCTTGCCACTACCTAAACATCAAAGTTTTAAGATTTTCACTCAAAATTATTTAAATATCTTTAAAATAATATGATGAACGGCTCAATTTTTTTATAACCTAACTATAATTAGGTTATTGAAAAATTATGATTATTCATTATAATAAAAATAAATTAAAGTATGTGTATGTAAGTTTTATAATATTTTGAGTGTGCATAGTGTAATTAATTAAGAATGGATGTGTAATATATAAATAAAACTAAATAATTTAGTATATAGGTAAATATCTTAAATATATATATATATATATATATATATATATATATATATATGCGGAATAGTTTTATAGGTGGGATAAACTGTGGGTTTTTTTTGGATAATTGCCTACATGCCACACAATTTAGTTTTATTTATGCCTTACCCATTCATTCTTAGTTAATTACGTTATGTACACTCAAAATATTATAAAATTTTACATACACACATTTTAACTTATTTCTATTATAATGAGTAATCATAATTTTTCAATAATCTAACTATAATTAAATTACAAAAAATCTGAGCCGTTCATCATATTATTTTAAGGATATTTAAATATATTTTGAGTGAAAATCCTAAAACCTTAATGTTTAGGTAACGGCAAAGAAAAAAGACATCCGCGACGTGAATTGATTTTAGGATAAATCAGCGCTTTAGTGTGGTATTGAGGAAGAAAAAAAAATATACCATTAAAAGAGTAAAAATATAATTTTAATAATTTACTAACAAAATATTTTTTTAAATAAATTTTGATTAAGTTTTAACTCAAATGTGTGTATATAAGATTTTACAATATTTTGAGTACGCATAGTATAATTAATTAAGAATAGATGAATAAGATATAAATAAAATTAAATTATATGACATGTAGATAATTTTTTATAAATTAAATTTTCTGATAGCATGGAATTTTTTTTAAAATTATTATTTCGGTAGAATCGGTACAACAACAGGCTGGTAACGATAAATTAGATTCCAATAATTTAGAATATCCGGAATAATTTTATAGTTTTAATATAATATATTTGTGGGAAACTTACAATTTTTATAATTTATCCAAAGCCTAGAGATTTCAATTCCCAATTTCACATGAGTCTGAAAATATGATTCCAGAGAATCAAAAAAAAAATTAAAAAAAAAAAAGGAAAATACCATTCAAAGGATAACTAAAGGGATTATTTATATTTATCATTTTCAAAATATTCACAAGCGCTAACTATCTTATATTTTGAATATTAATTTACAAGTAATATTTTCACGCTAATTTTTATTTATTTATTTTAATTCAGTCGTGAATAATATATATAACTAAGATAACATCTAACTGAAGAAGATTCACAACAACGAAAATATAAAAAAACAAAATCTTAAAAATGAACAAAAAAAATAAAATAAAAAGTATTTAGAGAAGACAAAAATGAAGAATATAAATAGTAAATATACATTTATTCATATAAATAAAATGTAACCAAATTTCTCCATAACTAAATTTATCTCTCTCTAAATAAATATAATATATAAAAATATATATCTATATATATATAATAATTATTGTGTATATTTGAAGAACAAATGTTTACTCGAAAATATATATTTATTTGATAGTAGTAAATATCAAAAGAAATGATGAAAAATATTGTTCATAAAAGGTCGAATTTTTTATTTTTCAAATTACATTATATGTTTTTATATATACATATATATATATATATATATATATTTATATGTAATAAAAATATATATATATATATATTTATATGTAATAAAATATGATGTCAGCAGGAATCCGGTGTGAGCTAACGGCTTCCGCTTTCGTGACGCTTTGCGTATGAACAGTTCCCACCCACCGAGACGGGGAGATGACGTCTGCCGTCAGTGGAATTTCCCGCCACGCCACCGCACCCAGCGCACGCCGACCGAGGAGATTGCGTTGCGCTGGAACGGCTTTCTCGGGTCGGGTCGGGTCGGGTCGGGCCTCGGACCTCCGTGGGCGAGCCCGGACAGCTGCAACTAAAAGGGAACGTTAATCATTTCCCAAAAAAAAAAAGGCATCTCGATAAATTTGCTCAGAAGTTATCCATTTAAAATAAAATTTTAAATTCTTCACGTCTTTGATTTAAGATAAAATGGGTAAATTGCATCCAGCCCCTTTAGCCAAGAGAGTATTACAAATTAGTTCTAAATTTTTAAATACTTTGATTTAGATTCCTAATATTATAAAAGAAATGTTGTTTGTTCCAATCAAGACATAATTATTAATATTTATTATTATTTTTAAAATATAAATTTAAAATATTGTAATTTATATTTTTTTAGTTTTAAGATTTTAGTGCAAAGAAAGGAATAGATGAAAGAAATTAAATTTAAAATTTTTATTAAATTTTTAAAAAATTTGAAAATATTTATATATCTTAAAAAAATGTGTATGACAGCTTTGATTTCTTACAACAACTAAGTCTTTAATTATCTCTTTAAGCGAGGTCGACTATATCAATCTTTTATTTTCATTATACTTTATTAATTAATAAATCATAATTTATTTACGAATATGTAAGATATTTTTGATAATTTTTTATTATGTTTTATTTGCTCTCTTTCTTCCTTTTTTTTATTATAAGCAAAATTTATTAATAACTCAAATCTTTTTGTTGAAGGTTCCGTTCACTATAATTTATACGTTCAAGTCATCTAAGCTGATTCTCTCTAAATTTATCTTTAATTAAACTTACTCTAATTTTTTTGTAAATATACTCATTTCTTATTTTTTTATATATTTATTTTTGTATACACACTTATAGACTTTAGCTTTTTCATCTTTATAACACTTATTTGATTTATATATTTTTACTTTTGTAGGCCAATATTGAGCATCATATAATATCACCGACTTTATAATATTTATATAAAATTTATCTTTAAGTTTGAGTAAAATTTTTTTATCATATGATATATCAAATGCATTCATCCTATTTATCCATTCAATTTAAATTATTTTAGTAACATCATTATTTATTTTATCATTATTTTATATAATTAATTTAAAATATCAAAATTATCGACTAAATTAATTCATAATTGTCATCCTACAAATATAACTCTACGGCCTTATTTGGCGCAGGACCAAAATTAGGATCAAAATGATACTAATTTAAAAACAATAATAATAATAATAATAAATAATTTTTTTAATTATTCTACAGAAATTATAATATAAAAATATTATTTTTACTTCACACTAAATAATTTTCAATAAAAATATTAATTTTATTTCACATCTTAATCAAAATATTTGATTTGAATATTTTAATCTAAGATGTGAAATAAAATTGATATTTTTCTTAAAAATTATTGAATATGTAAAGTAAAATAATTTTTTTATATTAAAATTTGTGTAGAATATTTAAAAAATTTTATTTATTTATTATTATTATTATTTAAATTAATATTATTTTAGTCTGATTTTAGTTTTTTTGCTAAACAGGACCTACAAGTAATTTTTCAATATTGTCAATTATAAATATGAAAAATCAATATCATAATTTTAGGAGGACATATCGCATACGCAACCCGAATGTCAGCCGGGCCGGGTCACGTGACGGGTCGGCGGGGAGGTGACGTGAGAGCGTCAACCGTGCGGCCAACCATATAACTAGCGGTGCTTATAATAAAAAATTAAAAGGAGAAACTTACAGATAGATCCCTGTGGTTTATCTATATTTATTATCCAGTCTATATTTTTAAAATTCTTCACTTAAATCTCCAATATTTATTTAATTATTTCACTTAGGTCCCTAAAATTTAAAGCATAGACGTAAAATTAAAGTAAATAAGAACCTATTAATTAGGTTCCTATAATTTTAACTTAGAAATCTAAGCCAAGGATTTTAAAAATATAGCATAATTATGAAAAAATTATAGAAACTGATTTGTAATCTGGTCCTAGAGCGGTGCAATAATGCAATTTTATAAGGAATATCATCGCTACAAGCTATTAATTTGTCATATATAAAATGTGCAAAATGTTGGAACATTATTTTCATGCGCCCAAGTTTCATGAATATTATCTTGGGTTTATAATAATAAAATTATAAAATTTATAAAAACTACATATACAAATTAAAATTTTTACATTCTATTTATTATCATTACAGCATGTTACCTAAGTTTGATTTTTATTTTAATCATGATTAGAACTTGAGATTTTTTTTTATGGGAACTTGAGATCTTTATTGATCAAATCAGTCAGAATTTTGATTTTTCAAAATAAATGTGATATCTTATTATTGATTTGAATTGACAATAATCTAAAAATCAATAAAAACTAAAGTGGATGTATAAAGTATAATTTATAATTAAATTTTTTTATAATTTTTATAATTTTTGAGAATTTAATGTAAAATTTATAAGGGACATTTACATGGTGGACACAGAAATTAGGCTAATTTACGAATTTTTTCATAAATCTCAAAATATTACAGATATCATATCTAAAACGGTTATTCTTTTATTTTCCACAATCTGCAGTAAATTCTATCAGAAGATTTAACCATAGTTAAATCGCAATAAAATCTCACTCATTGATCACATCATTTAACCATCGACTTTCATGTTAGGGTATCGCAGACCTGCATTGGTTCTTGCGGTAGCGTATTCACGCGATGCGGCAGCACATTCTCGTAAGGCGATAGCGTAATCACGCGAGCATCACTCTACTATTTGCATCTTCTTCTTACGCCGGCATCGCGAGCGAGCATCGGACCTTTCTGCAGCTTCAGAGTTCTATCGTCGCCAGCACCAGAAAGGTCCGATGCCCGCTTGTGATGTAAGAGGAAGATGCAAATAGTAGAGTGATGCTCGCGTGAATACGCTATTGCCTCGCGAGAGTGTGCTGTCGCATCGCGTGAATACGCTATTGCCGGAACCTATGCAGCTCCGCGATGCTCGCGTAAAAGGAAGATGCAAATAGCAGAGTGATGCTCACATGAATACATTATCGCCTCGCGAGAATACTCTGCTGCCTCATATGAATACGCTGCCGCCAGAACCAATGCAACTTCACGATACCTTAACACGAAGATCGATGGTTAAATGATGCGATCAATGGCTGAGATTTTTTTGAGATTTAACTATGGTTAAATCTTATAATAGAATTTATTACAAAATATGAAATAGAAAAATAGCTATTTTAGATGTGATAACTGTAATATTTTGATATTTATAGTAAAATCTATAAATTAGCTCAATTTCTGTTCTACTATGTAAATATTCTAATTTATAATATTTATTAAATATAATATTGTATACGCAATTTCTCCATTATGCTTAACTCCGCTCTTTTTTTCCACGTTAAAAAATTTAGGTTTAACTTGTGCTAATCAAACCAATTCGGCTCACTCACTCATCTGGTTCTAGTTATAGGGGGACGATGACGAGTGATGGATATTAATATAGAAGCATTAAACTTGTAGGGTAGTGACGGCTCTAATTAGGGCTGATAACGAGTCAAATTTTAATTCAAATTGATTTGAGATTTAATTTAATTCAAAATTTGATTTAAGAATAGTAAAAATAATTATATGAATTTTTTTTTTCAGATCTGACATTCCAATGTGATGATCCAATCTGACCCATTTAGAATTATCGATCCAATTTCAGATCTATACTAAGAAGGTTAGTATGATTAAATTTTATGAAAAATTTGAATTATAATGAAGTTGAGTTTGACTTATGTCTTAATTTATGATCATAATTCACTGTTATAGATAATTTATATTAAGTTATTGAAAAAAGTTTATTAAATTCTCATGCCACAACGATGCACACTTTTTTTTTTTTTTTCTTCAACTTTTAGAATAAAGTTTTATCAGGCTGTGAATTTTGAAGCTTTTTAATTTACAGTCCTGTTTTAGTAATTATATTTATTTTTTATTTTGTTCTTGAATATTTTTATTTGTTTTTATTTCTAAATTTAAATAAAATTTCATAATAAAAAAACATTTTTTTGTATTTACATAAGTATATTATATGACATACATATATATTATAAATAATTCTCATTTATTATAAAATAATTTAAATACCCAAAAACCTAAATTAGAAGAACCCAAACTTTTTTTTTTGATAGCACACCCAAACTAATCCTAAAATTTAATAACCAGAGACTTGGCTTCATTTGCTTCAAATTTATTCCCCAAATAAAATTTAATCTAAATTTTTTCATTAAAAAAAATCAAAACTTTAAGGAGGCGTTTGGTTATGTCATCTTTTAACTAATAACTTTATAGTCTAATAGAAAATTATTTATAAATATATGTCATTAAATCAAACGATTGCTTTCTCTAGTTCATATAACATAACATCAAGATATCATTGAACCAAACGTCCCTTAAATAATAATATCATGAATTTTTATTGGGCTTTTAACGGGCCTCCAAGCTCTTGGCCCATTGGGCAATTCTAGCCCAAATTATATACTCACCAATCCCCACAGGTGGTTTATTTCATTGTTTCGATGCCCCTTGTTTGCTTAAAAAACAGTAATCTGATATTAAAATATATTTTTTCATTAAATTTTAAAAATAAAATACTTTTTTATCTTGTTAAAAAAAAATCCGAAAGACTAAACGTCAGCTTTAATTTATATCTAAGATATACTCTTTAATATTAAAATATTTTTTTATTAAATTTATAAATTATAATATTGTTTCTATAGTAAAAAGAAATTCGAACCAAATCGGTGAGTCTGAAACAAAAGTCGTCAGAGAAGTACAGTAACTTCTCGATCCGAAGATCACCAAAAATCACAGCGATTTTCCCAGGGCTTACGTCACCGGCCTTTCTGGCGACCACTGAATCGAAAGCCGCCGGCAAATCTGGCGTTTTTTGGTCGAAAGTAGCTGAAAAGCACGGCGACTTCTGCTCCGAAAGTCGCTGAAAATCGACGCCTTTTCAGGCGACTTCTGAATCGAAAGTCGCTGAAAGTCGCTGAAAATCCGGCGACTTCTGTTAATGTTAATCGAAACTCGCCGAAAAATTCGTCGACTTCTGGAAATAATTAAGTCGCTAGAAAATTTGCCGACTTTCTGAAGTCGTCAGAAAATCCAACGGTTTTAAGAAGTCGTCATTTCTGTTTTCAAATGTCACCGAAAAACTAACTTTCGATTCAGAAGTCGCCCGATTTTCCTTCGACAGATTAGAAGTCGCCAAAATATCCGGCGAGTTTAGATAGCCGCCGGATTTACTTTCCATTCAGAAGTCGCCATCCCGTGACATTCCAGAAATCACCACTTTTGATTCGACAAGTCGCCGGACGGTGACTTTCCGTAAGAGTATCCCGAGATTGCTCGGCGGCTTGTCCGTCCCAACGCGACGAGTCGCCGGTAGTCCCAGCAGCGCTACCGTAACTCAGAGGATGAGGAGAGGAGGAAGGCGACGAATCCCATCGCCGTGCTGCTTAAAAGCTAAATTTTCTCATTAATTAAATTAAGGGAGTGTTTGATTCGATGTTATCTTGATATTATATTATATAATCTAAATATCATGACATCTAAATATCAACTTTTAACTAATAATTTTATTATCTAATTAAAAATTATTTATAAATATCATTAAATCAAACAATTACTTTCTCTAAATAATATAACATAATATCAAAATAACATTGAACCAAACACCCCCTAAGTCAATTAATCAAACATCAAAATCTTTAATCCAAACTTCTACTGAATTCAGCTGCTTGATCTTAACCTACTTATACCCATCTTATAACCTATGATTCAATAATAAAAACTACATTAAAATAACATTATTTTGAGAATTAAAAACTTCAACCATATTAACAATAAAATATTTGTGGTGTTCTCTTACTTCAATGAAGAAGAAAATTGCCTTCGAATCAAGAGTCTCAGAACCATCACAATTTCAAAATGGGGTAGCAAAATTTTTTGCGCCAAGGTGAAATAAAAAAAAAAAAAATTTCTGTTTTCAACATAAAAAAATAAATAAATTCTGTTTTACTTAAAAGGCTAAAGCCCAAGACAAAGATCAAAATTTTACAGTAAATCAAAACTAGCAATCTATTAACAGATATTTCTTCTTCTGGAATATATCATCACCTTATTATTAACAAACAACAGCTTTATTCTTGAAAAAAAAAAAAAAAATGAGCCTCTGATCATAAAACAATCACTAAATGCTTTACAAGAGTTTGTATTATTTAAGTAGATAACATCATCTCTAACAGCACCAGCGAAGAAGAAAATGCATCCTCTAATAGTTACCTGTATCTGTGGAAAAGAAATCTTTATCATCCATCACACCATGATCTTGCTAGAGAGTGCTTCAGAACACGGAGTCTGGCGCATCCGCATCGTCATTTCGACGGCCTGTATCGTGCTGATCGCCCGAGGGCACTCTCTTGCTCATGTTGGCCCTTTGCACGAGACGAACTAATGCTTGCACCACTTCCGACATCGGCGGTCTGAATTCTGGCTCGGTCTGCCATACATGGAGGTTTGTAAGTAATTTAGTTTGATGTTACTTTGTTATTAATGAAAAGTGATGAGCATTACTATTACCTGAACGCAAAGGGCGATGACATCGGCAAATCGGGAGAGCGATTTGGCGGGGTAAAGCCCTTGAAGATCTGGGTCGACCATCTTGTCAAGCGCATCAATGTCATGGAGCTGCGGGGTAGCCCATCGAACCAATGATTGTTCCGATCTTGGCCTTGAGCTGCCATGGCAAAAAATCACCAACATGGATTAGACATTTGAATGGCAATCTTTAATTGTACATACAAGTCACCAATTCTTTTAAAGACCATAACAATAGAAGCAAATTGAGCTAATGAACATCCTGAATACAACGGTGAATGTCATTTAAAGACATCAATTCTTTAGTACTATATACAAGTTTCTAAATTCTCTTACAACCACCGCAAAATAATATGTTGGACATGCGTAATTGATTAAGATTTTAAGAGAGAATTTGTTTAGAGGGTATTTGGTTCAATATTTTCTCGATGTTGTCATGCTGGGTTAACGCTATTAGCTCAAGCGGGCTTGTTTTCGGAGTACTAGACTGAATCCTTTTCTACAACTATTTATTTCATAAACAGACCACCTACATAGATCCTTCAAGGCAAGTCTCCTTATGGGGTACTTTTCTATTTTAAATTTGATTATACACTCTTAAAAGTGTTTGGAGGCCAGTGTTTCCTTGTTTGACACCGTACAATGCTCATAAAGTTGATTTTTGCAGAGCTCCATCTTTCATGGTTATATCCCAAATCATAAAGGGTTACAGATGTTTGCTTCCTTGCAAAAGGATCATTGTATCTCGTCATATCATATTTAATGAACATAATTTTCCATATAAAATTCTCAAATCGATAGATGTCCCAAGTTGTGTCAAGAATCCAAAATCACCACCAACATGCCGATCTGTGTTTCTAAACTTACCATGTTAAAGCAACCACAAAGTTCACCACATGAAATTACTTCCAGCGAGAATAGAAATACTAACATCAAAACTGATATAAGATTTATCAAAATCACCAACTTTGATTTCTGCAGTAGATTCTCCAATGGCAGGTAGTACTAGAGTTGGTGGTCAGACTGACAATATACATCCTATGGTGACTAGATTAAAGGATGGAATCAGAAAACCAAAGGCAAATTTTGCTAATCTCGATGTGCAGGAGCTGAACAATATCCATGAGGCAATGTTTACATGACAAGTGGAATATAGCGGTACAAGAAGAGTACAATGCGCTGTTGAACAACATTACATGGTCAGTAGTTCCTGATCATCAAAACAGACAAATAGATGAAATTTTAAGTTGAAAAAGAACTATGAATCTGTTGATAAATACAAAGCAAGGTTAGTAGCTAAAGGTTTTAGCTTAGATGTCAATTTTTCAACAATTAGAGTTATTTTGACTATTTGGTTGGCTAAGGGTTGGTAATTGAGACAATTGGACATAAACATTGCATTTTTAAATGGTTTACTTAGTAAGAAATTTATATGGAACAACCACCTAGTTTTCAGAAGAAAGGGTGATAACTAAATTTGTTTGCAAGCTTCATAAAGTACTATATGGACTCAAACAATCCCCACAAGCTTGATTTTTGACGCCCCACAACCCACGGGCTTGATTTAATAGGATGAGGGAGCTTTTGTTGTTAATGGGATTTGCATCTTCAAAATTAGATACATCACTGTTTTTGAAGTTTACAAAAACAACAATGTTTGTATTAGTCTACATGGATGACATAATTGTAACAGGAGGTTCAAATGAGTTTGTGGCAGCCTTGATCAAAAGCTTAATGCAGAATTCTCCCATAAAGACAAGGGTGAATTACGTTACATCTTGGGGATTGAAGTCACAAAAGTTCAAGGTGGTTTACATCCCTCCCAAAAGAAGCACAAATTAGACTTGTTGAGAAAAATCAAGATGGATTTAGCAAACAAGCTGCCTATCCCAATACCCAGTGGTTTCCAGCTTTCTTTAAATAGGGGAACCCATTGACAATGCAACAGAATATAGGCCCATAGTGGGAACTCTACAGTACATTATGGTAACTCGGCCAGACATAGCCTTCCAGCGTGAATAACGGTTGTCAATATATGCAATGCCCATTAGATTCCCATTTCTCACATGAACGTTGTAAAACACATACTCCAGATATTTGAAAAGCACAATGGAGTTGGGAGTTAAGTAAAAAGAGCAAATACACTTGATTTAGTAGAATTTTCAGATGCGGACTGGGGTAGTGACCTTGATAACAAAAAAGTACAACAGGATTTGTGTCTTTATTGGAAGGAATCCAATAACTTGGGGATCTAAGAAGCAAAATTCAATTTCCCTGTAAAGCACTGAAGCTAAGTACGGAAGTTTGGCAAACATGATTGCAGAGATGATTTGGCTAGAGGAGCTATTGTCAGAATTGAAGGTCAAGCTTCCTCATCCTCTTATGGCATGATGTGACTATTTATCCTCTTAGTCAAGCTTCCTCATCCTCTTATGGATAATTATCACAGATAATTGATGCAGAGCCAGATCACCAGCGTCAACTACTGCGTTATAATCTACGACCTTGAGCGTAGATTATAACAATTTTATCTTGTATATAATTATCTTATTATCTGCATCTTTTATTTGGGTTGTTTATTGAGTCAAGCACTATATTCTTATGTCGGTGGGAATGCCCACTTTGATGTCCTGTAATTATTTTGAGTCTTATTTGGTTAATTTGGGTTAATTAGATTCTAATTGAATTATTTATATTCAATTTGAGTCAAATTAAATTCAAATTAATTAAATTAGGTTGGATTTGATTCAATTGAACTCAAGCATACTGAGTTGGGTTCAATTGAGATCAGCTTGGTATCAGAGCAGGTTGAGTACTACTCTCTAGTAGTACCCGATCGTCGTTCGTGTCATTTTTTTTTAGTCATTTTAGAGTCCATCTTGCATTGCATTAAAAAAAAAAAGATCGTCATGGCATATAAATCTAGATATTCATATAGGACTAGTTATCTCTCTAGGGGACAAACAGATGAACGATATCTGTCTCATTCATCCCTTCGTGATTATGATAGGGGGTTACAGCAACATAGATTGAGAGAGAGACCTAAAATATCTGAATCGCCACGATATTCTCGTTATTACACTCCAGCTTCATATCATTATGAGCCTGATTACTATCGTGCTTCTATTAGGCAAGTAGGTTTTTCACCTCATAGTGAGTATGACTCCTACTACGCACTAAGAGCTTACGATAACAAGACTCTACCTAGAAGAAAAGATGACTTTGATCATACCCCGAGTGTCCAAGTATGCAATGTCTCTTCTTATGAAGGTAGAGGATTGACTGAAGAAGTGCTTATTGATTCTCAAAAGCGTGAGACTCTCCTTAAGATATGCAGACAAATTGAAGAGTTGACTGACCGACTTGTTAGAATCGAAGCGGTTAGGTCTAAGAATAACTTTGGATCGATGCACGTCGATTCCACTAACACGAGTAAGCTTTCTATTGACTCGTATGTCGATGGAACTAGTGACACATTGGGTGATCTACAAAATCATGTGCTCGAGAAGAAAAGAAGTAGTCTTGAGTTTGAGAATGTGAGTGTCATGACTTCCGATCTAGTAGTAGCTGCCTCCTCATATTTTCTAAAGGAAGATAATGAACTTTTACCTGAGCTCCAAGATTTGAGTCTTGTTGAGGCTTTGGAGGCTTCTATTAGTGACACTTATCTAGTTTCTAACGAGACTATTCCATCTGCTTTAATTGACATATCTACCTTGAGTTATAGTACTTGTTATTCAAATCCCTTATTTGAAATGCACAATTCTGAATTGAAAGTTAAAAAGGCTACAATAGTTGGACTCTCACTTTCTGAGTTAAAGTCATCTGACAACTATCAAGAAGAGCCTTTTAGCGTGGTCGAGAAGGGGTTAGATTTTTCCCAGTTAGGTGTGACACAATACGAAGAGTTGGATTTTATTCAATTAAGTGTGACGCGATATATGTCAGATCCTACCCCTTATGAGTCCATGTTACCACACTCAGAACTTATGATTGAGTTTGTTTTTCCTTCTTTAAAGAAAGAAGGCTACCCTTACTGGAGACCGCATTTTGCGATTAATTCTCTTGAAGCTGCCAATGTAATTTGCTTAGGAGATTTATCTGATGACGGTTTCTTCAACTTTTGAGTTAAATTTATAGTGTTTTTAGGATAGCCTTTAGAAGTTTAGTTATGTCGTATTCGAGTTATGTTGCGTCTTACTTTAGTCAGTCATTTTAGTCATCATCTGTGTCAGTTTGTTATGAGTCAGTTTATTAGGTTGACGTCACTAGTGTTGAGTGCATCGGTCATATTAGCTATTGGCATGCAATAGGACTAGTGAGTTTGCATCATCTTT
>KZ451889.1:952706-1064356 GCA_002786265.1 Apostasia shenzhenica
CATAGCCTTCCAGCGTGAATAACGGTTGTCAATATATGCAATGCCCATTAGATTCCCATTTCTCACATGAACGTTGTAAAACACATACTCCAGATATTTGAAAAGCACAATGGAGTTGGGAGTTAAGTAAAAAGAGCAAATACACTTGATTTAGTAGAATTTTCAGATGCGGACTGGGGTAGTGACCTTGATAACAAAAAAGTACAACAGGATTTGTGTCTTTATTGGAAGGAATCCAATAACTTGGGGATCTAAGAAGCAAAATTCAATTTCCCTGTAAAGCACTGAAGCTAAGTACGGAAGTTTGGCAAACATGATTGCAGAGATGATTTGGCTAGAGGAGCTATTGTCAGAATTGAAGGTCAAGCTTCCTCATCCTCTTATGGCATGATGTGACTATTTGAGCTCAGTGGCTCTTGCTGCAATCCTGTATTCCACTCAAGATCAAAACACTTTAGACCTTGATCTGCATTTTGTTAGAGAAAGAGTGTTGAATAGAAAATTATCTGACAACCACGTTCCAACAATTGAGCAGGTAGTAGATATATTGATCAAGTCACTTGCTGCTGCAAGTTTTACCAAGTTCAGGAGGAAGCTTTGTGTGGAATGTACACAGGAAGGACAACTCAATTTGAAAGGGAGAATTAGAATAATTTTAGTTTTGTCTTTTTCCACATTTAGTTATAGATAGTTGGCAGTAACTGCTGTAATTTGTAGTTATTTACAACTGCAAGAAGTATTATGATCCTCTCCATTTGTATAAAAGGCATATATAAAGTAATTCATCTTTTCTGTTGAATGACATATTTCTATCCTTTTCTTAAGAATTTGCCCTTTCCCAGAACAATTAATCAAGCATTTCCTTTGAGTTATTTCCATTGAGTTATGACAGTTACATTGATTTGTTAGGCGAGAAATATCACATGGGCAAAGTTGGTCAAATACACAATTGAATGGACAACTATTAAATCCAAAAGCTTAGGCCGATGGATACGAGCCACCACTTGTATATCAAAAGCCACAATTTATTATTGAACAATTGCTAATGTGCATTCCAATAATATCTCCCCCACATAAGAATCCATCTACATTAGTCTTTCTTTGTCTACTGTGTCATTTTAATTCATCAAGTGCATACATATCAAGAGTTCACTCAACTATTTGAAGGCACAGAAGGAGTTACCCGATCTTGGATTTCACATAACTATGATTGAATCTGAAAGACCCATGGGAGCACCTACATGAACTACTTGATCCTAGATGAACGATAAGCTTTGATACCACTTGTGAAGGTAAAAATACCAGGAGGGCCAAATTTCAATACACAAGTAATGGACACCCAACAACCAAGTCGTTATCTCACTAAGTATGATCGACTATATGAATCTGTTATTTTCATTGCACTCTTATCAAATAACAAATCCACATTTAGCTCCAAGTATATAAAATCATTCTTCATATTTCTTGTCATGCATTTTTTGATCTTTCTCTTCCTCTTTTTACATGAGCAAGATCAAATAACGTAACTCTTCTTACTAGAACTATTAGTCTATAATTTATATGTCTAAACTATCTAAACTATAACCAAGTGACATCTCTCTAATAGAAGTTCTTCTATCTTGACTAAATTTACACTCCATACATTCAATTTTAAAACTACTAAGATGAAAACTTTTATACTTTAAACCATTCTTCTATAATTCAAATTTTGCCTTAACCTCAAATCAAGTCTTATCAACAATAATAATATTATCTATGAAAAACATACACCAAAGTACTTTTTTTTAATGTGTCCAGTCAAAATTTTCATAAGCAAAGGAGATTTGGACTAAAAGCTGGGTCTTGCTGAAAACCAATAATAATAAGAAAATTCTAAGTTAAACCCTCTCAGCACAAATAAAAGCAACAGCTTTTATATATGTTTTTAATAAATTGAATGCAAGTAATGCAAACTCCTTTCTTTTTCTAAAATTATTTAAAGCACTTTTCTTAGGATTTTATTATAAGTATCCTCTAAATCAATGAAAGTCACATGTTCTTTTCTCTCTCTAGACTTCTCCATTTAGCTTTTCAACAAAAAATTCAAAAAACTTTTTTAATAGATCTGCCAAACATAAAACTTGCGATATCATAATATCACGATGTACTCTTTTATAACTGTCATAATCTTGTACATTACCTTAATTCTTATAAATAAGTACCAAAATACTCTCCATTTATTTGGAGACCTTTTAGTTTTTAAAATCATGTTGAACAATTTAATGATCCAAGAAACTACTTTATCACCATGTATTTTTAAATATCTATTAAACTGTATCCAGTTATATTGATTTTTTACATTTTATCTTCTTTAAAGCCTCTCAAATTTCAACTTTGCTAATATGCTGGATGTAAGAGCATTTTTATTTTCTTTTTGAATGTTAATTTTACTTAGACTAATCGTATTGTGATAATTATTATTAAAAGCTTTTGAAAATATCTCAATCATTTATATTGAATATTTTTTCTTAAACATATTTCCTGATTCTCATCTTTAATGCATTTTACTTGAGTTCTTATTTTTCATCTCTCTTATTTTTAACAAGTTAGTATATTTGTCTTTCTTCTTCTCTAGCAATAGATAAGGGTCACCACTTATATACCAATACTTCTTATTGAACTACCCATATAGTACAATTGCTTATGTGCATTTTCAACATGATGTTTATGTAAAGAACATTGGTTTTATGTAGATCATGCAAATGTCAATAAGTATGCAAAATACTTGGTACAAATTGTTAAGGAAATACCTATCAAAAGGCTTTCTTCCAGTCAGGAGCTCTAGCATGACTACTCCAAAATTATAAACGTCACTCTTCAGGGTGTACTGCCCAGACATGGCAACCTCAGGAGCATTGTATCCAGATCCCATATTATGATAATCCTATATGAAGTCATAAAAACAACTTAGAAACACAAATTTTTTAAGCAAATTTTCATGATAATCACCCAGCACTATATCATTGTTGATTGAAATTCAACTCACAAATAAAGCTTGTAAACACTATTCCGGAGTAATTTTTAGGATAAATTTGATTGACCTTGAAACAACATTCAAGAAAATAGAAAGTTTTACCTTCATTTTAAACTCAACATAAAATGGAGATCCATTGTAAAAAAAAACATAAAATGGAAATAAAAAGTTTCCCCAAAGGAAAAGTTATTAATTACAAAATATGATACGTATAGATAGGATACTGAATTTTATTCTTGTAAGCAAAAAAGCGATGTGCATATTCAAACCTATAAAATTAGGTCATGGTGAAGCATAACCACTTTGTCTTCTTATCCTTGAGAAGAAATAACAATGTGAGCACTAATACCAAAATGTTAAGATACATGTGGAGTAAACAAATGATTATATTAGAAGAATATCAGATAATATCAATTGAAAAAAAAATATAGATAATAGAATTAATGGTATAAACATATACAATATAGAAAAGAAGGAAAACAATTAAAGCAAGTTGATAATACTCTTGGATAAAGGAACCTAGAGAAAAATGGATAAGGCAAAAGTAACTCAGTAATGTCACATAAAAAGTTTAGAAAAATTTGCGTTAACACAAGATGTAACAACCTGGTTTTGAAGGATCTGGAATGAATGATTTTGGACTTAAAAGAAATAATTTTGAACCTACTTATAAGAGTTTGAAAGTTGGGGGACTAATTTGCAGTTTTTCCTAAAATACAAAGGGTAAGCCTGGGGGCTGCCAGCTGCAGCAGCTGGCAACCCACCAGCGCCCCTCTCCTCTTCCCTCTCTGTCGTGTGGCACCAAGGAAAAAAATAATAATACTAAATAAATAAAGGTGCTCTGTTTTTCTCCTGTTTTCCGCCAACTTTCTCCGTCTCCTCTGTTTTCCGCCTCTGCTTTCTCCGCCTCCTCTTTTCCGTCTCCTTCTGCCAAAGCAAACAACAACAGCAGCAGGCTGCTGTTGAAACCAGAGAAAAAGGAAAATAAAAGAAGAAGAAAAAGAAGGAGAAGAAGGGAAAAGAAAGAAAAGAGGATTTTAACGGATTTAATTGGAACTCTTTTGGTAAGTGGATTTTCATGGCTTTTGTGATGAATTTATCGACTTTGCTTAGTTTCTAATTAACATGAATATTCTGATATTGATTTAAAAGAGAATTTCTAATTTTAACTTAAAAATATTTTGATATCTGCATTGACTCACAGAGCTTATATAGTGACTGCTTGTTAAAGAATGTTAGAAGTTAGAAAAGAAAATGTTTGATTGACACATGGAGCCATGGTTTATTGCATATTTTGCAAAATGCTTATCTGCTTTGAATTTCAGGAAATAGCTGTTGAAGAACTAGTCGAGTATATTTGAACTTGAGCACTGTAACTCGTCTGTTGGTTGACTTCTTGGTGGCTGGAAGTCAATTCTATGTGGCCTTTGACGGATCTGAACTGACTAGAATATGAAATCTGTTCCTCTTTCGAAGGATACTGGAACCTCCTGGCCAGTAGGTTATATATCCGAATCTCATCTGTGTATATCGGTGGGTAATATGTATGCATTTCATATGCATTTCATCCGCTTTGTGCATATGAATTATACTTACTTGTGTTGTGTTTAAAAGTTTACTTTTGGAAAGATCGGTTTGACAAACTTAAGTAACTTTGAGTATTCATTTCATTTGCGTGAATTAATCCTCTTACTGGAGTGTAAGCTCACTTCTTTTACACCAAAATTTTCAGATTAAGAGCAAAACCTGGAACGGAGTCTTTGCTGCTCTTTTTGAAGCCTTGAAAGGAGGTGACCTTTCCTTTGTCCAGTCGTGTTGATCTTGGATGAATATGTGAATTAGGACTGTATACAGATATTTTGAGACCTCTTGAACAAACCCAAACATCCATTTTGTTATGTCAGATGTGAGTTTGTCTGAAATATCTTGTAAATAATTGGAATATGATATTGTATACTTTTGGTGGTTACATTTTTAGTTTGTTTTATGCTGAGGTGTTTAGCTGCTCTGATTTGACGTTGGTATGATGATAGTTATATAAGCTTCCGCTGTTAATTGATTGACCATTGACAGTTCACGGCACGAAGTTCATTATTTGGATTTCGGGTTGTCACAGTTATGGTATCAGAGCAATAGGTTATGATTTTATTAAGGAAGTGATCTTTTGATAGATAATAGATGATTCTTATTTAAAGTTGATCATCTATTTTTATCTATAGGTGAAGAAAATGATGTATACTAGACGAGAAGCTCCTAAAGTTGAGGCTCAGCTTAAGGGCATATATGAGACTTTGGACAGGGTTAGTACTCTATTAGAGAAACAAGTTGAACAAGGCAATTATCAGAAAGACAAAGGGAAACAGTCTGAGTCGTCTGGAAATAATATTGAATGTACACTTGAGAAATTTAAGAAGCTAGATCCACCTTACTTCAAAGGTACTGGTGATCCAGATGAAGCCGAAGGTTGGATAAATAAACTGGAGAAAATATTTGCTGCAATGAAATGTGGAGATGAAGATAGAATCAAATTTGCTACGTTTATGTTTGAAGGAAAGGCAGAGTATTGGTGGAAGTCTATTCAACCAAGACTTTTGGAAAGAGCTTCACTTTCATGGGCAAAATTGTAGAAGTTTTCTTTGAAAAGTATTTCTCAGATGTAGTTCGTGACAGGAAAGTACTTGAATTTATCAAGTTGGAACAAGGAGATCTTTCTGTTAACCAGTATGAGGCTCGTTTTATTGAATTATCCAGATTTGCACCCGAACTTGTTGCCAATGATTTGAATAAAGCAAAGAAGTTCAAGAGGGGTTTGAAACAGGAAATTAAAAATCGTTTGGCTGGGTACAAGTTGAAAACATATAATGCTATCTATGAACGAGCTCAGATGGTAGAAGATAATATTCTAGAGTCTGAAGAGTATATGCTTTGACCAAAGAGGATGCTTAAGCCTCAAATGATGTCATAACAGGTACTATTCTTTTATGTGAACAACAAGCGTATACTTTATTTGATCCAGGATCAACGCACTCCTTTATTTCTGTATCTTTTGCTAAAAAGTTAAGAGTTGAGCCTGAGTTATTGGATTGTGTTTTGAGTGTGGAAACTCCTATGGATGATTCCTTAATTTCTGACATGGTCTGTAAATCATGTGAGATGAGTCTTGGAGACTATTAATTTAATGTTGATTTAATCTTACTTCAAATGAAAGATTTTGATGTGATATTGGGCATGAATTGGCTTTCTTCGAATTATGCTAGTATTGATTGTTATAAGAAGTCAATAAATTTTAACGTGCCCAATCAATCAACATTTTCTTTCAATGGGACTCCAAACTCTCAAATGTCACTAATAACAGTTATTCAGTTACTTGCCAAGGGTTGTATAAGTTTTCTTGCTTATATTGTGGAAAAGCGAATGGATAACACTATTTTAAAGGATACTCTTATTGTTCGAGAATTTCCAGATATGTTTCCTGTTGATTTAACTGGTTTGCCACCAGAAAGAGAGGTTGAATTCTCTATTGAATTAGTTCCGGGGACAACCCCGATTTCAAAAGCTCCTTATCGAATGGCTCCAACTGAACTTCAAGAACTTAAGAAGCAGTTACAAGAGTTATTAGATAAAGGATTTATTCGACCTAGTGTGTCTCCTTGGGGTGCTCCTGTATTATTTGTTAAGAAGAAAGATGGATCTTTGAGACTTTGCATTGACTATAGACAGTTGAACAAGGTAACTGTCAAAAACAAATACCCACTACCTAGAATTGATGATTTGTTTGATCAGTTACAAGGTGCACAAGTATTCTCTAAAATTGATCTTAGGTCTGGAAATTATCAACTTAAGATCAAAGATGAGGACATATTTAAAACAACTTTTTGTACCCGATATGGCAATTATGAGTTTCTGGTTTTACCATTTGGCCTAATAAATGCACCTGCAATATTTATGGATCTCATGAATAGAGTTTTCAAGCAATTCCTGGATAAGTTTGTGATTGTCTTTATTGATGACATTTTAGTATATTCCAGAACATGAGGAACATTTGAGGATAGTCATGCAAATTTTTAGAGAAAAGAAGCTATTTGCTAAACTTAGTAAATGTGAATTTTGGTTGGATAAAGTGATTTTCTTGGGCCATGTGGTATCTAAAGATGGTATCTCTGTTGATCCTTCTAAAGTTGATGCAGTGCTTAATTGGAAAAGACCATCTACTGTACACGAGATTAGAAGTTTCTTGGGTCTTGCTAGTTATTATCGAAGGTTTGTTGAAGGATTTTCTCGATTGGCAACTCCATTAACTAGACTAACACAGAAAAATGTCAAATTTATGTGGTCTGATGAATGTAAAAAGAGTTTTCAGGAATTGAAAACAAGGTTAACTTCAGCACCTATATTAACCATACCTTCAGGGTCAGAAAGTTTTGTAATATACAGTGATGCATCTCGACAGGGATTAGGTTGTGTACTTATGCAATATGGTAAAGTAATAGCATATGCATCAAGGCAACTTAAAGGATATGAGCAAAATTACCCTACTCATGATCTGGAGCTTGCTGCAGTTGTTTTTGCTTTAAAAATTTGGAGACACTATTTATATGGAGAACAGTTTGAAATATATACAGATCATAAAAGTTTAAAGTATTTGTTCTCGCAGAAAGAGTTAAACATGAGACAAAGAAGATAGATGGATCTCGTTAAAGATTATGATTGTACTATTTTGTATCATCCTGGCAAAGCTAATGCTGTAGCAGATGCTTTAAGTCAAAAATCTTCTGGCATTGTAGCCCATTTGATGATAAAAGAATGGATTCTCATGAAAAATATTAGAGATTCTGATTTTAAATTTCAGTTAAAATCTTCAGATATTATTATGGCTACTTTGAAGGTTGAACCTGATCCTTCTCATGTTCTCAGTCAACAAGACATAGAGATCAGGAGAGATATGTCTTATATAGAGAAACCTATTGGAATTCTTGATTGGAAAGATCAAGTATTGCACAACAGACCAATTCCACTGGTAAAAATTTTATGGCAGCATCATACTTCTAATGAAGCAACTTGAGAACGAGAAGATGAAGTCAGAAATAATTATCTCGAGCTCTTTGATTAATCAGGTACATGAATTTAGAGGACTAAATTCTTTTTAAGGAGGGTAGAATGTAACAACCTGGTTTTGAAGGATTTGGAATGAATGATTTTGGACTTAAAAGAAATACTTTTGGACCTACTTATAAGAGTTTGAAAGTTGGGGGACTAATTTGCAGTTTTCCCTAAATACAAAGGGTAAACTTGGGGGCTGCCAGTTGCAGCAGCCAGCAACCCGCCAGCGCCCCTCTCCTCTTCCCTCTCTGCCGTGTGGCACCAAGGAAAAAAATAATAATACTAAATAAATAAAGGTGCTCTGTTTTTCTCCTGTTTTCCGCCAACTTTCTCCGCCTCCTCTGTTTTCCGCCTCTGCTTTCTCCGCCTCCTCTTTTCCGCCTCCTTCTGCCAAAGCAAATAACAACAACAGCAGGCTGCTGTTGAAACCAGAGAAAAAGGAAAATAAAAGAAGAAAAAGAAGGAGAAGAAGGGAAAAGAAAGAAAAGAGGATTTTAACGGATTTAATTGGAACTCTTTTGGTAAGTGGATTTTCATGGCTTTTGTGATGAATTTATCGACTTTGCTTAGTTTCTAATTAACATGAATATTCTGATATTGATTTAAAAGAATTTCTATTAACTTAAAAATATTTTGATATCTGCATTGACTCACGAGCTATATAGTGACTGCTTGTGTATAAGAATGTTAGAAGTTAGAAAAGAAATGTTTGATTAACACATGAAGCATGTTTATTGCATATTTGCAAAATGCTTATCTGTTTGAATTTTAGGAAATGCTGTGAAGACTAGTCGAGTATATTTGAATGAGCACCGTAACTCGTCATGTGGTTTGACTTCTTTGGTGCTGGAAGTCAATTCTATGTGGCCTATGACGGGATCTGAACTTGACTAGAATATGAATCTGTTCCTCTTTCGAGGATATCTGGAACCTCTGGCCAGTAGGTTATATATCGAATCTCATCTGTGTATATCGGTGGGTTATATATGTATTGCATTTCATATGCATTTCATCCGCTTGTGGCATATGAATTATCTTACTGTGTGTGTTTAAAAGTTACTTTGAAAGATCGGTTTGACAAACTAAGTAACTTTGAGTATTCATTTCATTTGCTGTGAATAATCCTCTTACTGAGTTGTAAGCTCACTTCTTTACACCAAAATTTTCAGATTAAGAGCAAACCTGGAACTGGAGTCTTTCTGCTCTTTTGGAAGCCTTGAAAGGAGGTGATGTTTCTTTGTCAGTCGTGTGATCTTGAAATATGTGAATAGGACTTGTATACAGATATTTTTGAGACTCTTGACAAACAAACATCATTTTGTATGTCAGATGTGAGTTTGTCTGAAATATCTTGTAAATAATTGGAATATGATATTGTATACTTTTGGTGGTTACATTTTTAGTTTGTTTTTATGCTGAGGTGTTTAGCTGCTCTGATTTGACGTTGGTATGAACAAAATAAATTTTGGAATTTCGACATGCCCGCTTTCCTCCCAAAAGTTATCTCCTCACTGGCCCTCCTCTCTCGCTTGGTCGCTCTCCTCTTGGATGGCATCTCCGCACAACACTCCTTTCTTGCATGATCTTTCTAAAGTAGCATTCCTTGGCCCAGTCTTGCAGCGTTCTCTTGCGTTGCCTCCTCCTCAGCTGCAGCACATTAGCCCTACATCTACCTTGCCGATTCCTCGTGGATAATGGACTCATCAAAATTATCTAACAAAATCTTTCACACAAATCTTAGGTATTTCATGTTGTACCAATGGTTTCTTTCCCCAACAAAAAATAAAAGGGTTAAGTTGAGAAAGAAGTAACAAATCGAGTAGTACTCGCTTTATTATATGAGCAATTTCTGAAGCTTTCTACATGCTTGTCCATTGAGCCATTCATTAGTGGTTCTTGTTGCAATTTCTAAAGCCTTTAGATCTTAACGTGCACTTGAACTAGCTAAATGCAATTCCCAACTTCATTGGATGCCTTTCCAAACTCAACCCCTCAACCTTGCAGGATTCACAACTCTTAATCTCCCTCTATGACCTCCACAAGCAGACCTCAACAGTGCCTCCTAGGCCGACATCAAGCAGCACAATGACATCATTAAACTCTATTGCTCCATGTCAGAAAGAGTATGATTATCTTTTTCAACTGTCTTAAATGTCTGCTTTCATCTTTTATGCTATAATATAGCTGCCATGTAGTCAAATATGACTTGATATTGGACACTAGTCCTTCTCCACATATATCTAGTAACAAAATAATGTCTCATCTCTTGATACTTCTCCCTTATCACCTATTATTGTTGCAAATGGTTACATCTTGTTAGTGGCAAAAGGTCTATTAGTTGTTCTATGACTCATTCGAGAGTGCCCTTTATGTTCCTTGTTTTCTAGTTAACTTACTTTCCATCCATCAAACTTCTCATAATTGTTCGATTATTTTTTATCATTCTATTATGTCTTCCAAGATCTTAGAGCCAAAAAAATGATTGGTGGTAATGTTATTGGTGAAATCTATTATCTGTAAGTGAGGTTGTAGATCGCTCTATCTTTGTGAAACAAACTCTTTCAGATTTAGTTATTCATACTATATCTATTGGTGATATACTAATTACTGGAAGTGATCCGAAAGAGAAACTTGAAGTTAAGCAACACCTTTTACCTTTATAACTTCTTTGTTACTAAACTATTTCTTGGAAAATGAAATTGCATACAATAAAAGTGGTCGCACTCTATTAACGAAAATATCCGACAAACTTCCTTAAGAAAACTAGACTTGTAAGGTATAAACCGGTTGATACACTAATGGATGGTCAATCTAGTATTGATGATAGAAAGCCTCTTGAAGATACCTCAGCATATAGATGCCTCATGGGTAAGTTGATTTACATGGTTGTAACAAGGCCTGATATTGCTTTCATTATAGGATTTGCTAGATGATACATGCAAAACCCTAAACAAAATCATTGAGAAGTTGTTTTCAGCATACCCACTTCAAGAAACTATATTCGTAAGGGAGGAAACTTGGTGACATGAAAAAGTAAAAAAAGCAAAATATTAAGGTCTAGTGCTGAATTTGAATATAACGCATGCTACTTGGGAGATGATATGAATCAAAATATTGTATTGAGCAGCCTATGGTGATACATTGAGAAAATATGACTATTATCTACATTACTAGTAATCCTATGCTTCATCAGCGTACTAAACATGTCAAGGTTGACTATCACTTCATCAGAGAAACTATTATTAAGGAAGATCATCAGACATATCAAAATTGAGGATCAATTTGTAAATATCTTCACTAAAAACTTGGGTCATTCTCATTTCTCCTATGTGACAAAATGGATTTAATGCATATCTATACTCTAGCTTGAGGGTAGTGCTAGAAATCCTTTACTTTTGGGTGTCTAGTTGTAATTTTTTATTTTAATTTATTTCTCGTAGGTTTAGGTTTAGCTTTCAATTCCTTTGGAACAATATATCTCCTCTCATTCTTATATAGAAATTAGGTTGTAATAGAAGATATTTTACAGAGAACAGATTTCTAACAGTTATCTTGGGATAAAGTGAAAGATGATGATAATGATGATGATACTTGCATGTGAGACAGCATAGTTTCTAAAGCTAGTAGCTCTAACTCATTTAGAAGATAAAGCCTAAGTAATCAAGGAGAACAAAATAGATGACTGCAGACTTCCGCAAGTTAGCTATGACCTATGATGTCTCAATACATAAACTGGTTTTTTAACCTCCAAAGCACCGCCTTGCAATCCCAATTTAATAGAAGATGTGAATACATGATTCCACGTGTAGGAATTGTGCACTGATGACAAAAAGCCATATTTTGACGTGGCGTTATGCTCAAATGAGAACAACAGAAATAGATTGCTTAAATTTTAGAGGCAAAAATGGAATTCAGCAAGTCATGTTTAGAGACAAAGTATTTGAGTTTATATACAGCCCATCACAAGTCATGTTTCTCATTCTCATATTTTGTCAGGATGTGCTGGAAAATCTAAACATGAACAAATTCTTCTTTTTCTTTTATTTTATATTTTATATTTTTATACTATATATTATATAGAATTCTAGCCACGGAAAAACAGTATTTTAACTAAAATTTAACTTCACTAACAATACCTGATGATCTGCACTAGGGATAAGGCATGCCAGCCCACAATCTGAAAGATGAGGATTGAGGTCAGCATCCAACAAGATGTTGGCTGACTTGAAATTTTTATGGACAACAGAAGGAGAGCAAACTTCATGCAAGTACCTGGAAAATATTATTTTATCATTTACAATGATGAAAAAAATAAACATAAAATATAAGGAGCAAGTCCACGAAATTTAAGGGTGAAAACCATTTTTCAAAAATAAAAATGTAATACATTTTCTTCAGAATAAGAGAAAAAATGCTTATAAAAATAGCAATATGAAGTTTAATCACAAGAAGAAAATCAGTTCAAAGTACAAAAGGCACCGAAGGAACAACCTTGAGGCACTGAAGGAACAACCTTGGAAATTAAATTAGCTACTAGAGCATATGTTTTTTTTCAAAAAAAAGAAAAAAACTAGAGCATATGTTAGACCTAAGGCTGGTTCATTTACTCACTCTAAAGCCCTTGCAGTCCCAAGTGCAATCTTTACACGGGTGTTCCAACTCAGTGAATTGCTGTGCTCATCATTTAGGTAAAGGAGATCATGTAGTGAGCCGTTTTTATGGAACTCATACACCAGCAAGTGCTGCCCATGCTCACAACAATATCCTACCAGCTCAGACAGATTTGGATGATGTAAACGTGAAATATTTGAAACCACTTCAATGAAGTCATTGGACGATTGATTTGGCAGGGAGGATGAATTTATTTTCTTTACGGCCAAAACCTGTTGATATGAAAAAAGGTATCAGAACTAAGCATTTCTGCTCCATATTAGTACCATGTTTAGAACCTAGTTTTAGGATTAAACATTTAACCTTAAAACTATTTTCCCCCCAAAGGCAGAGTTTTTCAAAAAAATTTAGAATCCTCATTTAACCTTAAAACTTATTTCACATCTAACACAAATTTTAACCTTAAAAATCAACTTTATTTTACATCTGACACGAATTCTAACCTTAAAATCAACTTTATTTTACATCCTACACACCTCCCAATGTTAAAATAAATTTCTTTTTCATTAACTCTATAAAATAAAATATTTTTTCTTTCCTTACTTAAATTTAACACCCAACCAAACAAGCCCAAAAACTTATATGTTTAAGACTTAGTCTAGGTCCCCGTTCTCTTCCACCACCAACGACAACATCCTTGTTCCCAACTCTAGATCTTATATTTAAAAAAAAATAACTAGAAACTTTTATTACTCAAAGTTATGAATCGCATGTAATCAAACTTTCTACATGAAATTGACAAGAAATTTATTTATGTGTTATTACATTAATGTGTCCCACAGAGTATGTTTAAGAAAGAATGTTGTACTTTATATTGTTATTACATATGGAGAGTGTATATAGTACATGGCAAAAAAAGTGTTCTTTTAGTGAAGTATGGAAACTTACCTCACAAAATCAAAGACTGGATCAAAACTGATTCATTTCTATTTGTTTCAATTCAAACATGGCTTAAAATTAAAATATAATAATAAGAAAACCTCAATTATTATTTAAAGCAAACTCGCTTGAACTCCATTACAAACAATAAAATTCCAAAATATTTATATAAAAAAGAGATATCTGTACTCCTAATGAGCTGCTCATACAGAAAAAGCAATAAAAAGAGATATCTGTACTCCTAATGAGCTGCTCATACAGAAAAAGCAATTAGTTCCCCTTATTTCCATAGCAGCTGATAACACTAGAAGCACTTCTTTGTCTCATATGCCAGCCCTTTTTCATAATTTACACAAAATGGTTATAGTTGTACCAATTCTATTGCTTTTTCATGCCGGGCATCAGCTTAGTTTTATAACTAAGCTGGGCATTTCAGAAATAAGAAGTTAATTAGAACCAACCAGTGATGTAGAACAGGAGGAAGAGAAGTATGAGAAAAGTAGAGGAAAGAGAACATTACAAGAAATGGGAAAAGACTAGAAGAAATGAAAGAAGAATTGAGTCAATTCATCAAAACTGCCAATTACCAAAGAAGTAGGGGTTTATTGGGTTCTAGCATCACTAACAAGAGAAAATAAAGACTAAGAAAATAGCATAGATGATTACTAATAATAATAATGGTACTATTTCACTCCCTTTAATCCTTGAAATCCAAAATACTATAAAACATAAATACTAATCTATCACCCCCTTCAATAATTGAATAATCAAATTCATCTTTGGGATTCTGGATCCAGATCTACATGAGCCAGTCAGTCTGCTCAAGAATGAGAAACAATAGCTAAAAATAACTGAGGTTACTGCAGAAGTTCATAAGTTGGGAACAGTTGTTGATACAATCCTTACCTTTCCATCATTAAATTGAGCCCTATACACACGGCCAAGTGAACCTTCCCCTAATAGATTATCCACACTGAAGCTATTTGTAGCCATCTGCAGGTCTGCCACAGAATAAACGGTCACTGTCATGGGAGCTATTATTGCTTTCTTCACGGATGTCTTCTTTAGAGAATCATCATCTCCATTTGATTTGATTTGCAAATCAACTGGAGGAGGTTTAAGACTAAGAGGAGCTGCCTGAAATGCTGTCATGTCAATTGCAGGTATAAATGTTGCCGTATCCACCGCAGATGCTGCTTGGGTAGATTTCATCTCTGAGAAATGATAAAAGTGTTTATTTATGAATATTGGAATCAGATAGACTGGATCTAAGAGATGAAAAATGTTATTTTACATTCAAATTCACTTGGGAATCTAGTAATAAACTAAACAGTTAGAAATAAGCAGTTTAGTCAATGCCAACATGTACTACAACTAAGTTTTCTTGATTTCTAAAATTAAATAACAATAACACAAAGCTCGGCCACCTCCACTGATATCATGCTGATTTTGATTTCAAAGAGCAAATATTATCTCATTCATGTGCAGGCCAGAGTAATGTGGCCCTCAAGGACTAGAAGGATTTTTTTTTTTTGTATGATCTCATTTAGGGGAAAAACTTTCAGCATGTTGGCTAAGTGACACGTTCCTCAAACCTCTTAAATGAAAGTCATGAGTTCTAATTTCACCAAAAAGGAAAATTCTACGAGAAAACTTACCAGCAGGTTTGATTCTAAAGAAAGATTTAGAAGTAAAATCACAATTCTATTTATCTCTTGTTGATTATGGCCAGGGTGCACAGGAACATTTGAAGTTCATATATGAATTTGAAAGGTATGTTAATAAGTAGATAGTTTGGTAAAAAAAAAAAACACTCTCATCTAGTCCCCAACTGAAAAAAGGGGCTATGAAATGTGAGGCAGAATAATATGACCAGTTTAGGGCTTCTTTTATATGAATTCTCTTCACTCAAATTATTCTTGCAGCTTCAATATTTATAATATCATATTGAAACGAGAAAAGCTCAAGCTTGAGTAATATGAAATAGTCAAAAAAAAAAAAAATTAAAAATATTGTTTACAAAGCTTTTAAAATTTTTGCAAAAACAATCAACTAAATGTCCTAATTACATGTCCACATTAAGCCAACAGATCATTTACCTTTAATATCGTTTGAGGCAAGAGGTGCAAAAGGCTGATCTAGTTCAAGATTCTCCTTCCTCAAAGATTTCCTTGTCTTTCTCTTTAACAAGAAGAATGCAATTATTGCACCGAAAACGAAAATGCCGATTACAATACCAGCTATTGCACCCCCACTTATACCAGAGCTTTTCCCACCTCCACCACCATTTGGCTTATTGCTGCCCCCAGATCTCTGGCCAGGGTTAGAACGCCTGCCTGGAGGTGAAGTGTAGGGAGGCGGGGGAGGTGCAGGCCCAGTACTCCATGAATTTCCATCAATTCTGAAGAAATAAGTCAACTGAGTCTATGATCACCAATATTGCACCAACTGTACAATCATATGACTCAACTGGGATCAGATAATGACTCACTGAAGATTATTAATTTTTTGGAGTTGGCTAGGAATCCATCCACTAAATCGATTATTTGCTAGGTTCCTGAAAAACACCGATTTGCAAATTATGGTATTACGTTATGCAACTTGCCACTTGTTGAGAATGAAATGAGTAAGATAAACCCACAGGTCACTAAGCGGCAGGTTGGAAAGGACATCTACATGACCTGTGAACTGGTTGTTCTGCAAATATCTGCATGAAGTTACACAGGATGAGAAACTTATAGGTTTTTTTTTTTGTTGTGAGAAACTTTTAGTTAGCATAAAAGTAAACGATAACAGATTATAATTACACAAAATTACATGTATAACCATTAAAACTATCTTATTTACATCTAAGTAATAAATTCTCTGTAATTTGCATCTCACACACCGAAAGTAACTGCAAATTACACGATCACCAACTTGTAACAGATGGTGAAATAACAAAAATGTGCCCCAAATGTAAAATTTCGAGAATTGGTTGTCCATAGATTTAAGTGTTATACATGTAAATGCACCTTATAATTATCATGAAATATCTTACAGAGCAGTTAAGCTTGATAAGGAGCTGAAACTTCCTGGAATATCACCTGTAATTGAGTTGAAGGAAAGGTCCCTGTAGCAACAAACTATGTCAAAACAGCCAAATAATCAAAATATACAAGAGAATCAAGCATATGCAAAGAAAATCGACCTATGCAACTAGATGACGTATTGAACTGAAGATTCTATCAGTAAAAAAAATATTCAGCACCATCTCATATTGGAGAAAAAGTAGTATTTGACATTTAGTAATCCAAGATGGTAGTTTCCATTGAAGTTTATGATACATAAATTATATGCACAATACTCTGTCATGTCATGGGGGATTCATGTTAGCCTTTAACATATATTATTTAGGCATAAATTTCTAAATTTTACTAGCAAAATGACACTACACAATAATAAGGGGAAGAGGAAAACAATGGATTGCAACAATCTGTATCATCAATGGTTTGCTCTCATTGCTAAGAAAGAACATATAACAACACATTTTAGCAAGTATGTCATTAATTTTGTTTAGGGGAGATAACCATAGATTTTACTCACATCGTCTTAAGGTTAGAGAGCTGCGCAAACATGTCTGACAAATTGCCCTGAATTTGATTGTGTGCCAGATTTCTACATCAAGAAGCAGTTTTAGTTTTATCAAGATTTCTAGGATCAAAATAGATAAACAAAATAAAAAATAAAAAATAAAAATCATGAAAGCAGACTCACAGGTATTGAAGAGTCGTCATCAGAGAGATTGAATAAGGAATGCCTCCATTAAATTGGTTCTGAGCAAGATTTCTGTAGATATCAACCATTGTCAAATTACTAAACCTTAAAATACCAAAATCCATGATGGCACCACTTACAAGCGCTGAAGTTTTGGAGGAAGCGCATAAGGAATTTGGTTTCCTCCTCCTAGATTATTGCTGCTCAAATCGCTGCATCACCCACAGAGTTTCCCATGAAAAAAAACTATAAACCATTGAATAAAAAACTAGAAAAAGTTTAGTTTCAGACATAGAACTTACAGCTCGACAAGGGACTTCAACTTATCCATCTGGTAGCCTACATTCCCATTAAGTCCCAATCCAGACAACTTACTGAGAAAATATTACACATGTCATGTAAATTATCCAGCATATACTGATCATAAACATATAAACTAAACCAACATTTCTGTAACTGATGAGCCGGAACATGTGATTCCCTTCCATGATTGACCACAAGGATCACCACCATTTGGATTCCAACCGGTTAGCTGAGCCGGTGAATTCATGCTGCTGTAGAAGACATTTAGGGCAGAAACTGCAACAGGAAAAACCAGAGGAAATCAACCGATATTCAGTTAGACTATTCATCAATATCTGAAAGAACCAGCTGAGATCTTCAGTAAGAATCATGCTTTATGCAGTTTTCAAGCTCCATCCGCAGATTAGAAGGACTGAATTATCACACACTAATGATGTAGAGGAGAATGCGATATATCCAGACAACAACTCAGCTTTCTAGCGTAGCAAAGGGAGATCTATTTGTACTTAAAGATCACATAGAGAAAGAAAAAAGAACTTTTCTACAACCTCTCTTTCCCCATCAGTGAATCCAACTCCAAGCCACTACTATCCGCTAAGTGGAACTCAAAAGAATACATTCCCCAGCGGAAAGAATCCAAAAATCGGAGGCAGAAATGCGTAAGCCCAAATCCATAAAAAGCGAGATCCAAACCGAAAAAGGTTGAAAAGAACAAAGCCGCAGAGAACCCAATGCTCACCATCATCCGAGTCCGTAGCGCCACTGACGGAGCTCGCATGCCAAAACCAAATGCAAACCAAAAGTAGCAAAGCTCGCAGCATCATCTTTCCCCCCATTCTCTCCCTCCTCCTCCTCCTCTCCTGCGCCAGAACCTCGGCTCTCCTCGTCTCCTTCCCTGCTGCCCCCAATTGTTTAATGCGGGCAAATTCTTAATTTAATCACCGAACACAGAAGGAAAGCGAGCTGGCAATGCGGGCGAGAGGAGGGATCCAATCATCCCCTACAGGACTTCTTTAACGACATCGAGAAGATTTCTTCTTGCCATTTACTGCAGTGAAGGGAACAAAACCAACGGCGTCAGGGTTTGTCGTTATATTATGAAAAAATTGAGGGCAAATTGCATTTAGGTCAAGAAGGTATTAACATTTTACATACTTCAACAATAATATTTAAGTCTACAAGTTCTTAAGATCTATTGATGAATGCCCACAAATTTTAAATCATAACATTTGACGATCTATTATTATTCAGTCTTTTCGTATTTAATATTTTGCATACATAGTTCAACTTGAATATAATATTATAAGTAAGAGAATAACCATATTATAATAAATTATTAATCCCAATTACTTAAATGTTATTATTTAAAATCTATGAACTAGCATGTAAAAATTTAAGATTTCAAGAATACTAATATATATAAAAGTACTAAAAATTCTTAGAAGCCTATATGTAATTTACTTAAAAATATATATATAAATTTTTAATTGTCATGAAAATTATTGCAAAGTTATGTAAAATTATATAAATGTCTTATTAATCTTTTAAAACTTGTAAAGTAAATTGGGGTGAAATTTGAAATTTGACCAATATAAAACTTAAATAAAGAGATCTTCCAAATCAATGTGCAATAACTAAAAGGATTTGCTCTAAAATTTAGAAATGAAACTAATAAAGAAATTTCGATATAAAATAAGTATCATTTCAAACTAGAATAAAATTTAAGTAATTTGAGTCAATTTTAAGTTGTTATTGTAGCCAATAGTAATAAAATAATTTATGTTAATGTGAAATAAATTTGCTTTTTATGTTACATGTGAGATAAAATTATTAAATTTTATGATAAATTTTAGGAGTAATTTCACTTAGGCTCCTGAGGTTTAATCGATTTACAATGCGGGTCCATAATTTTAAAAACATGCTACACAGGTCCCCAAAACTTACTGTATAGGTCATTATGGTCCTTAATATTTATAAAAAATTTTTAATAACATTCAATTAAATATTTTTCATTAAACATTTCGTTAAATCAAAAATTTGATTAAGAAATCATAAAAAAAAAATTAATGTGAAATTATAATTGTACCTCTGGTCCTTACTGCGGCCGACAGCACGCGGCCCCCGACGTACTTAACCACGGCCCCCCGGCGATGCTGCGGCAACCCGCGCGCCTACGCCCTGCGCATAGGCTTCCGCATGCGGGGCAACGCGCTGCTGCGACCCGCGCG
This sequence comes from Apostasia shenzhenica, assembly GCA_002786265.1. Lineage (NCBI taxonomy): Eukaryota > Viridiplantae > Streptophyta > Magnoliopsida > Asparagales > Orchidaceae > Apostasia > Apostasia shenzhenica. The sequence continues at coordinate 972,657 of KZ451889.1, forward strand.
GAGAGGCGCGCTGTGGTGACCCGCGCGGGCCGGTGTTCCCTTGCTGACGCCCATGTGCAGGTCGCCGCAGCCCCGTGCTCGGATGCCTGCACGCAGAGCATCAGCCCGCAGTTCACGACAGTGCGCAGCCCCGTGTGCCGACGACGCACGCGGTCGCTTCTATAGGCAACCGGAGTATGGAAATATGAAAAAGGTCAAAAAGGGTATTTTCATAATTTTAATGGATACCGTCACAGAAGGACCACAATGACCTATACAGTAGGTTTTGGGGACCTGTCTTGTGACGCCCATGGCCGAAGAAGGCGGGAGTGATTGCCGGATGATGTCCTAAGAGAACGAAATCACTGAGGCAAAGTGCGGCTCCTGGCAGACTTCTAAGCCGAATAATGAGTGGTGAGAGGGGCACATGAATGAATCGACTCACATGGGAAAGGGAGGAAGATCTTGAGCTGTATAAGTAGATAACGTGATCTCAAATGGCAGAGGAGCCTTTTGGGGCAAAACCGTGATCTAATAATGAAAAATTTATAGTTGAGCGTGTTTAGGCTAGAGTAGCACTGAGATGGGTGACCTCTTGGGAAACATTCAAGTCACGCAATTTTTCTAAAGCTAAAGTGGACAATACCTTTACAATGAGATCACGAGATGTTATAGGTGGTATCAGGGCTGACCTCCTGCAGTACGATGTGGTTCGAGGATGAAGCAGGCGAAAGCTGGTGGGCCTGTGACACCTGTGGCCGAAGAGGGCGGGGAGCGATCGTCGGGTGATGTCCTAAGAGAAAAGTATCACTGAGGCAAATGTGGCTCCTGGCAGGCTTCTAGGTCGAATAATGAGTGGTGAGAGGGGCACAGGAATGAATCGACCAACATCGAAAAGCAAGGAAGATCTTGAGTTGTATAAGTAAATAACATAATCTCAAATGGCAGAGACGCTTTTTGGGGCAAAACCGTAAGGCTAATGATGAAAAATTTTATAGTTGAGCGTACTTAGGCTGGAGTAGCAATGGGATGGGTGACTTCCTGGGAAGCACTCAAGTCACACAGTTTTTCTAAAGCCAAAGCGGACAATACTTCTACAATAAGATCACGGAATGTTACATGTCTGGCATATTTTCAAAATTATGAACCTATATGATAAGTTGAGTAAACCTCAGAAGCCTAAGTGGAATTACCCCTGAATTTTAAAAAGTAATAAAATTAAGAGTTGGCCTTTTTTTTAGGTTAACATTATTTAGGTGAACTAATATTATACAATTTTATAAATTCAAAAATGTTATTAAAGTATTTTATTTGGTTAAGAAAAAAAATTGTGAAAATTTTTAAAAAAATATACAATAAAATAATGTAATTATTTAATATTAAAATTTATATGAAATAAAGTATAAAATATTATTTTATTTTTTAATAAAATAAGATTATTAATTGAAAGTAATTTTAGTTATAACTGAAATATTGCGGCTGCAATGTCATCCCACATTCGCTAGCTCGCAGAAATGAGAAGAGGAGGGAGGGAGAGGAGAGGAGAGGAGAGGAGAGGAGAGGGTGGCCGCAGCATTACCCCTCCTCTACTTCTATGAGAGGGGAGAGAGAGAAAGAGGTAAGATGGAGAGGCTATAGCTAATGTCGCCTCCTCGTCTACTTCCGCAAGAGGAGAGAGAAGGGGGCGACTGTAGTGTCACCCTGCACCACCGCCTCCTCTGCTTTCATGAGAGATAGAGTATAGAGAGGCAGAGAAAGGGGCATTGCTTTTCTTCATAAGGAGAGAGAAAATGTGAGAGATTGGGGGAAATAGAGGAGAGGGAGAAAAGAGAGGCAAAATAGTTATTTATTATAATTTAATAGTAAAAAATTATAGAAGAAACTTGTTGATGTAATTAATATGAATATGGGATTTAGATATTAAATTTTTAAATATATAGATCTTTATGATATTATATCTTAGCCTCAGGACCTGAATGTAATTTACTCTTTTCTTTATATCCTGAAGCTTATAACTAAGGGTTTGTTTGGTTGGAGGATGAATTTGGGTAAGGAAAGAGAAAATATTTTATTTTATAGAGTTGATGGGAAAGAAATTTATTTTAATATTGGGAGGTGTGTAGGATGTGAAATAAAGTTGATTTTAAGGTTGGAATTTGTGTTGGATGTGAAATAAAGTTGATTTTAAGGTTGGAATTTGTGTTGGATGTGAAATAAAGTTGATTTTTAAGGTTAAAATTTGTGTTGGATGTGAAATAAAGTTGTTAAAATTTTTGATAAATTTAAAATATAAATAAAATATTAATGTGCCTTTTTTTGGATGGTTACCGAACAAGGTAAAGTCGGACAAGGTCGGTCACGGGTCACGTTGGGTGTAAAAGCAAAAGTGGCTGGCTATTGGTGGAAAATCCGTTTAGTAGGTCACCTTTTGGGTGGAATTTCCGGTCCTTAAAATTGGGAATGTGATGCGCACGTGGCGAAATGGCAGCTGCGTGGGACCCGCATGCCGCGTGTCACGTCGGAGGATAGCTGGGTGGAGGTGACAGCCTGACGGAAGGAGAGGAGTCGGTGCCGTTTACTGCATTAACGGCGTGGCCGGTGGGCAGGTGGGCCCCTGTTCCATTCTCTATGATAAGAGACGTGCGTGAGAATCAAAACAAAAAAAAAAAGATAAGAGATGTGTGCACCGTAGGTGAGCTTACCTCCTAGACTTTGCCTTTCTGGTGTTGAGCTGTCAACCAGTGGAAAATTTTTTGGATTCGGAGAGCTCGCCACGTTACCTTTTCATACGCCAATTAAATAGCGACAGCTGGTAATGGGCGGCCCACTGCAGCTGGGATGTGCTTATTATAGGTATAAAAGTGCTTATTATAAATATAAATGTGCTTATTATAAATATAAAAGTGCTTATTTATATATATATTTATGCTTATAACAAGCACATTTATACTTATAACGAGCATATTTAAGCATAAAGGTACTTGTTATAGGCAGAAATCTGCTTATTATACACATAAATATACTTATTATAAGCATAAATGTGCTTGTTATAAACATAAAAGTGCTTGTTATAGATTGTTATAGGCATAAAGGTTCTTGTTATAGGCTGTTATAGGCATAAATGTGCTTATTATAGATATAAATGTGCTTGTTATAAGTATAAAAGTATTTATTATAGGTATAAATGTGCTCGTTATAAGTATAAATATTTTTATTATAAGCATAAATATATACAAAATAAGTACATTTATACCTATAACAAGCACATTTATGCCTATAACAAGTACATTAATAGTATAACAAGCACATTTATACCTATAACAAGCACATTGATCTCCGAACCCAACTATAGTGGGTCGCTCGCTGTCAGCTGTCGTCATTTAATTGGTGTATGAAAAGGTGACGTGGCAAGCTCTCCGAACCCAATAATTTTTCCAACCAGTGAGTTATAGCACATTTACCCCAACTCAAACGCTAACTTTTTGAGTTTAAATCGGGTAAGTTTTTTCCGAGTTTAAGCTGTTTATCAATTTGAATCGAACCTTATTTAGTATTTTAGTTTAACATGTTCATTATATTATATAATATTTTATTTAAATTTATATATTTAATATATTTTTATATTTGAAACTTGTGAATATATCTCCCTTAAAACATACATACATATATATATATATATATATATATATATATATATATAAAATATTCTTAATATATATTAGAAACACATATATATTGAGTTAATTATGAATTAAATGAATTTCAATTCAAATAAATTGACTATAAGTTGAATTTATATCGTATAAAATAAAGTGAGTTTTAAATTTTGAATAAATTAACAACCCTATATATTTTGGTGTATGATGTTTCTATTTATTATTTTAGAGTATTTTAAGAATAATCGAAATGTTGCATTTTATTGACAATAGATTGAATGATGAAGTGAATTTTGAATTGAATTGAATTTGAATCAATTCAAATAAGTTTAATACGAGTCATTTTTTAGCTTAGTGTTTTTTCGAGCCGAACTAAAGTTAGCTCGAGAAAGAATAATAAACTATATATATATATATATATATATAATTTTAGTTTTAATATTTATTGAAGCAGTGGCTTACCATAGTGATTCATTAATTTTCACTGTGGCCGATGCAAGTGCTATATAATATAAAATAAAATTAATATTTTAAAGGCATAATATAAAATAATGTTATTTAATTATAATAAAATTAATTACTTTTATGGTAATTTTATAATTTTAAAAAATTAACATCTCAATATTCTTTTTAAAAAACTATCAATTTTTTTAATATTTTATTATTATTATTTTTTAAATTACGTTTTTACCGCTCTCTCTCATCCCTAACGTGCTCTTTCTCATCCCTAACGCGCTCTCTCTCACTCTCTAACTTTCTATATTTCGTAGTGTTGCCAGCGACGAAGAAGAGGAGTGGGGCACTTTGCCAGCGCCAAATTCTCGTTGGTGGAGTGGGCAAGGAAGGCCGCCCACCCTTCCTTTTGTTTGACAGTGAGTAGTCGCTTCACCGTTAAGAGAGAAAGAGACACGAGAAGGTGGCATGTGCCTTCTTTCTTTACTGGTGGCATTCCCCGCCAGCCTCTGGCACCGGTGGGCATATCTCGTCCCCTTCCCTTCACTATCGTCGGCACTCTCCCGCCAGCGATATTGCTAGAGAGAAACGTGAGAGAGAGCTAGGGATGAGATAGTCGGTATAGTTGTAATTTTTAAAAATTTTAATAATAAAATAATTAAAAATGATTTTTTTAAAATCATGAACTTAAATTTTAATTTTTAAAAATTATTGTTAAGTGTGATATTAAACTTTAAATTATAAATTTGGATGTAATTTACCTTTATATTATTAAAATATGAAAAAACTAAAGAGGGAGATGATGTGAAATTATAAGAAATGTTATTACATATTTTGAGTTAATAGAGCGTCATTATTTGATAAAATTGATGAAAATAAAAAATTTATGCAATCTATCATGCCTAATTATTGATGTATCTTTAAATTTTTTTTTTTTTAAGGAAATATTACAGTTACTCCTTATTACTTGTTTAATTTCTTAAAATTAATATTTACATAAATCAGCCAACTTATATGATTCATTTTAAACATAAACGGATTGAATTCTAAATACAAATTGCCAACTAGATGAGAAAATCAGTTCAAATTATTAAGATTAAGATCAATATTATCGAGGTAATATTTAGTTTAGTTACGTTCAAAATTAGTATCATAATTTTGTTCCTTAAAAATTACAGCCCGATAACTAGTTTTACTCCTATGTTTTACCGTCTTAGAAATCTTTTAGGAGTACCAAATCTACATAACACGTGGTTAATCCCTGAATGATTAGGAACAATATTTAATCCAATAATTTTTCTTCTATTTAAATCGTTTTAACTAATTAAATATTAAAATTTAATTATGTAGTAACATGGCATAAAACGATTGCACAATAACGTAAAATCTTTAGCCCGATCTGACTCAACCCAACCCAACCGGTGCCGACCTCTAATCCTAACATCTTAATATTTTATTGTACTTAATGTTCTATAACCCTCTAAACAACTAACATCAGTTTGTCATGCTTTCCATTAGAATTTTTTTTTTCTTTATTGCTTTTCTTCATTTACTTTCTTTCTAGTCCCTTGATCTCAAAGCATCTCGGGTGCCAAGATGTTTTCGATTGCGATATATGGACCAAGGGTTTTTGATTACTTGATATATTAGCAGATTGTCTAATAATAACATCTTTAAATCATTTATTTATATTTTATGTCGAGATTAAGTTAATATCAGTTGCTCTTACATTTATGTAAAAGTATTTCTATACATACAATGATCTCACGGTCAAACATCGGCGTGTTAGAATACTTAAATGTCTTATTCGTCTTTTATCTTCTATAAGTGTTACCTTTTTTTTCCTTTCTTGCACATTTAAACTTAAAAGTATTTGTACGTAATGGTCTTTGAGATTTGCATATACATCTCATTTTAGTCTTTTGAGATTAAAACGGTTTACTATTTTATCAAATTAAGTAATGTGAGTAAGCTAAATCATGAAAATAGAAAAAATAACTAATTGCAATTAAATTTTGTAATTAAATAAAATACCTTAAACTTTTATGCTCTAGACTTACATGAATAAATTTAAAACATTTGTTCAACTTTTTTTAAATTAAATCTAAAAAGTAAAAAGAAGGGACATTTACATACGTAACACTTCATATCACTATATTTACATATCAAATATTTTTTTTTAAATTATATGTCACACACCTAAAAATTATACTCCACACACTTTTTTTACACCCCATATACTTTTTCTAAAACTGCAGTATAATTTTTTTGAAAATGAGTGTATACACATAATTATGACAATATGAAGTGTTATGTGCGTAATTATCTGAAAAAAGAAACTTTCAAAGGGGGGGGTATTGCCACAATCCCCATGTTCCATTTCTATACTTAAAATTTTTCTTTACATTTTGACCCAAAAATGTTATGTTATGTAAATAGTATTGCAAAACATGATAAATTACTTTTATTAAACATGTAATTTAATTAAAAAAATGATTTATTATAGTTGACAAATCTGACATAAAACTTAATAAGTTAATAGCCTAGAGATACTCCACCTAAGAGGTTGAATGAAATGATTCAAAATTTTATGACCAAATAATAATGAGATCCAAACCTCAAGGATTTGGATACAATTAATCCAAATATAGCACCCCAAACAAATCCATGTTTGTTTTAGTAGTTGGCACCTAATGATAATTATTCTTAAGAACTCATCAAGCAATGAATTCACACCTTCTACTCAAACAAATCCATATTATTTTATAGAACAAACTTGATGTGATGGTTACATTGAATTTATTTTATAATTATCACCAATATAATCACAACTTATATTTTATGATTTTTTTGAAAATGACAAAGGAGAAAAAGTTTTTTCTTTTCTACTAGAGTGATTCTCTTAGAAGGACATTAAGCTAGATGAAGTTCTACTCAAATTATAGCGACAAAATTAAAATTGAACTTGAAGAAATCTTATATAATTCTCAGATTACTTTAGAAAGCTTTGTATTATGTAAAATCACTGAGTTTAACATTAATTTGATTATTTTTTTAAAGCAGTAATCCATAGAACAGTATTGGCAATATCCAACAAGCTTAGATACGACTTATAGAATGTAAAAGAACGGAGAATAGAATGAAGTGTTTACTTTATCACAAAAGAAATGCAAATACTTCTATATGTACACTCACATGGTTCACTCACTTAAAGTTTGCTTTCTCCGATGTCTCTACCAATGGCTATAATCCCCTATTGACAGTCATCTTATCTAAAATATCCTACACTATATGAAAATTCATAAGCTTTAAAACTTTTTGCAAGATTTTATACTCTTTCATAAGATTTTAGGTACGTTTAGAACTTCTAGAGATTTCTATATATTTTTACTATTTTCTAGAATATCGTAGAATATTTTGGAATCTTCTAAAAAATTATAGTGAGAATTTGTGTTGGAATTGTTTGGTTGGAGGATGAATTTGGGTAAGGAAAGAGAAAATAATTTATTTTATAGAGTTGATGGGAAAGAAATTTATTTTAATATTGGGAGGTGTGTAAGATGTGAAATAAAGTTGATTTTAAGGTTGGAATTTGTGTTGGATGTGAAATAAAGTTGATTTTTAAGATTGGAATTTGTGTTGGATGTGAAATAAAGTTATTAAAATTTATAATAAATTTAAAATATTATTAAGATATTTTTTTGCCCTTTTTTGGGCTCATGCCAAACAAGGCCTAAGACTTTACACATCTTTTTATCCAAAATCTATTGATTTATATATATATATACACTTTAGCTTCATAAGCATAAGTTCTGTTGCTTATCCCATGGTAGCTATAATCATTCCATTATACTATAGCCACAAACTAGAAATATTAATTCTACTCCTTTGTCTCAATAATATTACTTTGAGAATTTACTTGATATATTTCTTCACGAATTAAGTGACTTAATTTCAGGTTCAACAAAAACTCGCTCTCCAAATACTGTAGCATTGTTTCATTCACGCTCACAAACCTTGTCACCAACGCGTCTGAAAACCTTGCTTCAACTTTTTCACATTCTTTTGATCCAAAAAAGCATCGTCATCTTCTTGAAGTTCTAAACTCATTTCCTACATTCAGAATAATATTTCAAAGATTATGTTTCAATCGATGAAATACAATCAAATGCTTCAATTATTCTAAGTGGAGGTGTTATAATTTGAAAATTCTATTATAATAACTTGGTTAGCTTGGTCCCCTAAAATGAAATTATAAAAGCATCGATGCTTAATAGCTAATTAAAGTTGTTAGCACATCTTGTTTTCATAGATCATTCGTTTGGGAAAAGAAAACTGTCATTTTGCTTTAATTCGTCACACGTACATTCATAAAGAAAACCCACACATATGTTCATTAAATTAATTTTTCAAAATTCAATCAAATAATTTTGTTTGATTTGAAGTCAGTTATATATATAAATTTATAAATATTTTTTTATGATCTATATATGCTCGTGTCACAACATGAATATCAATGAACTTAGATTAACAGTACAATACATACACAAAATATTAATAACATTTTTTATTCAAAATCTAAATTCAAAGCGGTAAATTGACTCGAATTAGGACTACAGTCTCGACTCGGCTTCATAGGTTAAGTTCGAGTCAGTTGGACTCAAATCAAACAGAAATTAAGATCAGATGAAATTGAAAACTCGAAATAGACTCAAAATTTTATTTGTGCATACGTTGAAGCTCATGTGTTTATTCAGATATTTTGATTAGATTTGCATCTTTGAGAAAATTTGAAGTTTTTTTTTTTTTTTTGATATTTTGCTTAAGAGAGTGACTAACGATTAGTTGTTAACTGACAGGAGCTAAGTGGGCCTTAAGCAGGCCTAGAAGAAGATAGGGCTATTGGGCTATTAAATAAAAATTATTTAATTATTACTCTGGGCTACCGTACACAATTGATTTCTTATTGGGCTTTTAACGGGCCTCCACGCTCTTAGCCCATTGGGCAATTCTAGCCCAAATTATATACTCACCAATCCCCACAGGTGGTTTATTTCATTGTTTCGATGCCCCTTATTTGCTTAAAGAACAGTAATCTTATATTACTTTTTTTCATTAAATTTTTAAAAAAAATATTTTTTTATCTTGTTAAAAAAAAATTCAAACGAACCCTAAGGCCCTGTTTGGCGCGAGTACCAAAACAGGACAAAAATGATACTAATTTAAAAAACAGCAATAATAATAAATAAATATTTTAAATCATTTTATATAAATTCAAATATAAAAAATATTATTTTACTTTATATACTCAATAATTTAAAATAAAAATATCAATTTTATTTCACATTCTAGACCAAAATATTCAAATAGAGTATTTTGATCTAAAATGTGAAATAAAATTTATATCTTTATTAAAAATTATTGAGTATGTGAAGTAAAATATTATTTTTTATACTAAAATTTGTGCAGAATAATTAAAATAATTTATTTATTATTATTATTGTTATTTTTTAAACTAGTATTATTTTGGTCCTGTTTTGATCATCGCGCCAAACAGGACCTACACGTCAACTTTAATTTATATCTGATGTATACTTTTTTTTCATATTAAAATAATTTTTTTATTAAATTTATAAATTACAGTATTTTTTTTTAGTCAAAAAAAATTCGAACTAGACGGATAAGTCTGAAACAAAAGTCGTCGGAGATGCCAGAAAATATGGCGACTTCTGGATAAAATTTGCTGGAGTCGCCAGAAAATAAGGCGACTTTGGTACTTCCCGTATTTCCTGGCGATTTCTGAATCTACTGAGAAATCTGGCGAATTCTGGTTGATAGTCGCCGAGAAGTACGGTAACTTCTGGTTCCGAAAATCACCAAAAATCCCAGCGATTTTCCCAGGGCTTACGTCGCCGGCCTTTTTGGTGATCACTGAATCGAAAGTCGCCGGCAAATCTGGCGATTTTTGGTCGAGAGTCGCTGGAAAGCACGGCGACTTCTGCTCCGAAAGTCGCTGGAAATCGACGCTTTATCTGGCGACTTCTGAAATCGAAAGTCGCTGAAAATCTGGCGACTTCTGTTAAAGTTAGTCGAAACTCGCCGAAAAATTCGTCGACTTCTGGAAATAATTAAGTCGCCAGAACATTCGCCGACTTTCCGAAGTCGTCAGAAAATCCAACGGTTTTAAGAAGTCGCGATTTTTTGCGATTTCTGTTTTCAGATGTCAGCGAAAAACTAACTTTCGATTCAGAAGTCGTTCGATTTTCCTTCGACAGATTAGAAGTCGCCAAAATATCCGGCGAGTTTAGATAGTCGCCGGATTTACTTTCCATTCAGAAGTCGCCATCCCGCGACATTCCAGAAGTCACCACTTTTGATTCGACAAGTTGCCGTCCGGCGACTTTCCGTAGGAGTATCCCGGGATTTCCCGGCAGCTTGTCCGTCCCAACGCGAAGAGCCGCCGGCGGTCCCAACGCGAAGGTTGAAGCTTCCCCTTCACGGAATCGGTCTTGGTGAGCGGACCCGCGCTGCAGCCACCGAGCGTCGTCAGCCTCTAGTCCGTCCAGAGCCGGCGGCGCTGCCGTAACTCAGAGGATGAGGAGAGGAGGAAGGCGACAACGAATCCCCATCGCCGCGCTGCTCAAAAGCTAAATTTTCCCATTAATTAAATTAAAGCAAATGTCATTTCCTAGAAGACATGATGCTACTACCTAGCTAGCTAGCCTACCTCTATTTCTTTTTTTTTTAAATATATTTTAATTCAAACTTAAATATAAGTCAAACTTAAATAACAATTATACTACATATAAATAAATATAAGTTTTTAAATTTTTTTCTAAACATTATTTTTTTTACTCAAATTAAAAATGACAGTAACATAAATTTAAATTTTGAGCCTTAATAATCTAAAATCTAAAATAGTCCGCTAATAATCTCGTTTAAGTACCTTATGTGCTTATCTAAAATTTGAAAAATATTATTAAAAATATCATCAATACACCAACTGGACTCAATTGATTAGAATTATTACAAATTATTAGCTTCATTTTCAATTTATATTAATATTTTTGCGAGTGCATTTTTTTATTAATTTACATAGGATAAATAATTTTCAAGTATATGAGATTGAGATAATGTTAAATAGGCTTTTAATTTTAATTTTTTTTAATTAAGTCTCTCCAAATGACATTAACATTTATGAATTATATTATTTTTCATCATCATATTTATATTTTTTTAATTAAATAGTTAAATATGAAACGAGTATTCTAGTAAGGTTATCATCACATAAAGGAAGTTGAGAGGCAGGCAAAGGGTAGCTAGCAATCGTGCATATCGTGCATAAGACATTACGCTAGCAAACAGGTGGGAGCGACGCCACACATGAGGCAGGTGACTTAGTTGCCAGCCAAGCAAGGTTGATAGGAATGACAATGAGACAGATTTTGGGGTGGATTTGGGGCAGGTTTATAAATACTCATACCCGCTCCGTTATATCTTATTCATTACCCATACTCGCCCCATACCTATTTTCGCCCCACCCCACCCCATTTCCTCACTAATATTAATAAAAATCGAATAAAAAATATATATTTTTTTAAGCTTAATTGAAAAAAAATATTTTAATATTAAAAAATATATAAGATGTGAAATAAAACTAATTTTAATATTCGTATTTGTATTAGATGTGAAATAAAGCTAATTAGCTATATATTATAAAAAAATAATTTAACATACAATTTGGAGACTAATTTAGCTACATATTAATGCATTTAAACTGTACAGTTGCTATTATACAATTATTCATTAGTGTATCAATAAATTTATGCTAAAGACACGTATTTAGAGTCTAATTTGATATATGTGAAGTTATTTTAATTAAATTTTAGTAATTTATAGCTATTGGATAATTTTTTCAATAAATTTGAATAGAATCCAAGCATTAAAGCACCGATCTATTACATATCAAAGTATTATAAGTTAGTACTCGCAATTTCACAGTGTATATTTGTTATATGAAATTATTAAATTTGAATGCATATATTTTGAGACTTGTTCGACACATATCAAAGTATTTTGACTTAATATCCATAATTATATAATTATTTAGTAGTATATCATAGTATTTCAACTTCATGGATCCTTTTACACATATTTATTACATAATAATGTATGTAAACTAAATAGTAAAAATTATACAATTATTCATTGCAAGATCGATAAATTTAAGATAAATATACATATTTAGTTCATTACATATCAAGTTAGTCAAATTAAATTCTAGCAATCATGTGACAATTTGATAGTTTTTTATTATATTCGAACTGGTACTAGCATTTAGACATCATTCTATTACATATCAAGGCATTTTAACTAACTACTCATAATTACATAATTTATATTTATTATATCAATGTAATTTAACTTAATTCTAGTAATTATATTGCTATTTGATGATTTTTCAATGTATTTGAATAGAATCTTAGCATTAAGGCAATGATTTATTACAAATTAAGATATTATAAATTAGTACTCACAATTTTACAATGTATATTTATTATATCAAATAATTAAAATTGAATACACATATTTAGAGACTTATTTGATGCATACTATGATATTTTAACTTAATTTCAGCAATTATATAATAATTTAGTTGTATATCAAAGTATTTTAACTTAATAAATACCTTTAGAAATATATTTATTATATTTTATTATATTTAAATTGAAGAGTAAAATTAACAATTATTCATTGCTAGCTAGATTAATAAATTTAAGCTAAATACACATATATAAAAATTGTTTTATTACATAATAAGTTTTTTAAAATAAATTCTAGCAATTTTGCTAAAATTCAATGATTTTTTATTGTATTTGAATAGAATAGTAGCATTTAGACAATGTTCTATTATATATCAAGGAATTTCAATCAACTACTTGCAATTACACAACTTATATATTACATCAATGTAATTAACTAAATAAATTTATTTAGCGATTGATTCGATGCATATCAAGGATTTTAACTTAATAACAGCATTTGAACTTAATAGTATATCTATACTTTATAGTATATTGATGTATTTGAACTTAATGAATGCTTTTAGTGACTAATCTACTTAATTTTATTGTATTTAAATTAAAAATAATAATAATAAAGCTATTTATTACTACATAAAAGAATTTAAGTTGAATGCAAGTATTTAGTGATCATTTTCATTGGAGATCAAGTCATTTTATCTGACTTCTATTAATTATATGACTTTTTAATGATTTGTGAATGTATTTGAATAGAGTACCAGTATTTAGATATCGATTTATTGTAAATCAAGATATTTTAGCTTAGTACTTGTAATTATATCACATATAATTGTTAAATCGATATCGCTTTTCTTAATACACATTCTTAGTGATGTATTTAATGTATATCAAATCGTTTCAACTAAATACATGCAACTATACAATGAGTTGATGGTCACATAAGAGTTAGTATTCTGTGAAAATACTGTGATATCAAATGAGTCAGACTCTAAGTACATGTATTCAGATTAAATTCTTTAGTGGAGCAACGGATAATGGTATAAATGCCATTATTCAATTTAAATACATACATATAAAACAAATTAGTCTCTAAAGGTGTTCATTAAATTAAAATAAATCGATATACCATCAACAAGTAGTATTATTGCAGGAGGTTAATCAAAATAACTTGATATACGCCAAATAGATCATTAAGTATATGTTTTTAGATAAAATACATCGATATAACAATTATGGATGATGTATTTATGAGTACTAAGTTAAAATACTTCAATTTACAATAACTCAATAAAAAATACTGGTATTTTATTCAAATATATTCAGCAATGATTAAAAAGTTGAATAATTGCCGGTACTTAAAAAAAATAACTTGATTTTTTGTGAACCGATCACTAAATGCCTGCATTCGACTTAAAGTATTGATTTAGCCACAAATAGTTGCATAGTCGTTTGTTTTAAATTCAAATGCAACAATATCAAGTAGATTAGTCCCTAAAAGTATTTATTAGGTTCAAATTAATCGATATACTTTCAACAGTAGGTATAAATGCTATAGTTTAGTCAATATTGCTTGATATGCATTGAATCAAACGCTGAGAAAGAGTATTCCGTTAAATTACAATAATTTAAAAAATATAAGTTGTGCAACTACGATAAGTTGGTTGAAATGAACTAATATGTAATAGAATAATGTCTAAATATTAATATTCTATAAAAATACAATGAAAAACTATCGAATTGTTGGATGCATGCTAGAATTTAGTTTAAATAACTTGATATGTAATGATACAGATTTTAAATAACTTGATATTTAGAACAAATTTGCCGATATAGCAACAAGTAATTGTATAATTTTCACTCTTTCATTTAAATACATAGATATGTAAAAATATACCTTTAAATGTATGTATTAAGTTGAAATACTTTGATATAGTAACAAATAGTTATGTAATTGCTGATATCAAATTAAAATACCTTAATATGCTTCGAATAAATCCTGAAATATGTGCATTCAGTTTTAATAATTCGATATGACAAGTATACATCGTGAAATTGCGAGTACTAACTTATAACACCTTCATATGCAATAGATCGATCCCTTAAATTCTTAATGCAATGATTCTATTAAAATACATTAAAACATCATCGAGTAGCTATATAATTAATAGAATTCAGTAAAATTAATTTGACAAGCATCTAATCAGCCTCTAAATGCAAAAAAATTATTGGGTGCGGACGGCGCACCGTTCGAACGCCCAATCAGAGAGCACCACGTGTGTCCGGACCCAGCTGAATGACACACGTGGAGCCCTCTGATTGGGTTCCGGACGGTGCGCCGTCCGCACCCAATAACTTCTCCTAAATGCGGGTCTTTAGCTAAAATCATTGATACCGCAATGCATAGTTGTATAATATCAGTTCAAATGCGTTAATATGCAACATCTTAATCTCAAAATGCATATACTAAATTGAAATACATTGATATAATTTCAAATAGCAGCAATGATTGCTAATATTAGGATAAAATAGCTTAATATAAATATAATCGGCCTCAACACATATGTATTTAGCTTAAATACATCGATTTAACTATTTTAAGTTATGTAATTATGACTACTATGATGCAATACCATGATATATGGTGAATCAATGTCTGAATGCTACTCTTTTATTCAAAAATGTTGAAAAATCATCGAACAGTCCTATAATTACTAGTAATTAGTTAAAATACTGTGATATACAATGCGTGAAACTCTAAATACATGTATTCCCATTAAATTCTTTGGTGGAGCAATGAATAACGGGATAGATGCCATTGCTCTATTCAAATACAATGATATAAAATAAATTAATCCCCATCGGTGTCTATTAAGTTAAAATATATCAATATACCATCAACAGGTGGTGTAATTGCGGGTAGTTTGTCAAAACAACATGAAATATATCAAATAGATCACTATGCATATGTTTTTGGATGAAATAGATTGATATAACAATTATAAGGGGTGTATTGACGAGTACTAAGTTAAAATACCTCCATTTGAAATAAATTGATATTAAATGCTTATATTCTATTAAAATACATTCAACAAATCATTGAAAAGTCGTATAATTGCCAGTACTTAGATAAAATAGCTTGATTTGCAATGAATCGATCTCTAGATACTTGCATTCAACTTAAAGTCGTCGATATAACAACGAATAGTTGTGCATGATATCAGGTTGATTAGTCACTAAAAGCATCTACTAAGCTCAAATACATCGTTTTAATATCAACTATAAGTATAAATACTATTATTAAATATCAGGTAGATTCCGTTAAATTGCAATGATTTAAAAAATATAAGTTGTGTAACTGAGAGAAGTTGGTTGAAATGAATTATTATGTAATAGAATGATGTCTAAATATTAATATTCTATAAAAATACAATGAAAAACTATCGAATTATCGGATGCATTCTAGAATTTAGTTTAAATAACTTGATATGTAATACAATTGATTTTAAATACATATATTTAGAACAAATTTGCCGATATAGCAACGAGTAATTGTATAATTTTTACTTTTTCATTTAAATACATAGATACGTAAAAAAATACCTTTAAATGGATGTATTAAGTTGAAATATTTTGATATAGTAACAAATAGTTATGTAATTGTTGATATCAAATTAAAATACCTTAATATGCTTCGAATAAGTCTCAAAATGTGTATTCAATTTTAATAATTTGATGTGACAAATATACATCGTGAAATTGCGAGTACTAACTTATAACACCTTGATATGCAATAGATCGATCCCTTAATGCAATGATTCTATTCAAATACATTAAAACATCATCGAGTAGCTATATAATTAATAGAATTCATTTAAAGTAACTTGACAAGCATCTAATCGGCCTCTAAATGCTGGTCTTTAGGTAAAATCACGCAATGCATAGTTGTACAATAGCAACTGTTCAGTTCAAATGCGTTAATATGCAACATCTTAATCTCAAAATGCATATACTAAATTGAAATACATTAATATAATTTCAAATAGCACATGATTGCTAATATTAGGATAAAATAGCTTAATATAAATATAATCGGCCTCGACACATATGTATTCAGTTTAAATACATCGATTTAACTAATTTAAGTTTTGTAATTATGAAAACTACGATGAAATACCATGATATATAGTGAATAGATGTCAGGATGGTGGTATTTTGTTCAAATATGTTGAAAGACTATTGAACAGTCATATAATTGCTAGTAATTAGTTAAAATATTGTAATATACAGCGAGTGAAACTCTAAATACATGTATTCATATTAAATTCTTTGGTGGAGCAACGAATAATAGGATAGATGCCATTGCTCTATTCAAATACAATTATATAAAATAAATTAGTCTCCATCAGTGTCTATTAAGTTAAAATACATCAATATACCATCAACAGGTGGCGTAATTGCAGGTTATTCGTGAAAACAACATGAAATATATCAAATAGATAGTGATGCATATGTTTTTTGATAAAATAAATTGATATAACAATTATAAAGGGTGTACTTATGAGTACTATTTTAAAATACCTCCATTTATAAAAAATCGATATTAAATGCTAGTATCCTATTCAAATACCTTCAGCAAATCATTGAAACGTCATATAATTGTCAGTACTTAGATAAAATAGCTTGATTTCTAATGAATCGATCTCTAAATACTTGCATTCAACTTAAAGTCGTCGATATAGCAACGAATAGTTGTGTATGATATTAGGTAGATTACTCACTAAAAGCACCTACTAAGCTCAAATACATAAATTTATTATCAACTATAGGTATAAATACTATTATTAAATATCAGGTAGATTTCGTTAAATTACAATGATCTAAAAAAATATAAGTTGTGTAACTGCAAAAAGTTGGTTGAAATGAATTATTATGTAATAGAATGATGTCTAAATTTTAATATTCTATAAAAATACAATGAAAAACTATCGAATTGTCGGAAGCAAGCTAGAATTTAGTTTAAATAACTTGATATGTAATGAAACAGATTTTAAATACATATATTTAGAACAAATTTGCCGATATAGCAATGAGTAATTGTATAATTTTCACTCTTTCATTTAAATACATAGATATGTAAAACAATACCTTTAAATGGATGTATTAAGTTGAAATATTTTGATATAGATCATGAAATTGCTAATATCAAATTAAAATACCTTAATATGCATCGAATAAGTCTCAAAATATATGTATTCAACATTAATAATTCGATATGACAAATATACATCATGAAATTGCGAGTACTAACTAAAAACACCTTGATATTCCCTTAATGCAATGATTCTATTCAAATATACTAAAACATGATCGAGTAGCTAAATAATTTACAGAGTTCAATTACAAATAACTTGATCAACATCTAATGGGCTTCTAAATGCATAGTTATATAATAGCAACTTTTAAGTTTAAATGCATTAATTTGTAACATCTTAATCTCCAAATGCATATAGTAAATTGAAATACATTGATATAACTTCAAATAGCGACATAATTGCTAGTATTAGGATAAAATAGCTTAATATAAATATAATCGGCCTCTACATACATGTATTTAATTATGCATCTATTAATCAGTATATCGATCAATTTTAAGAGAATTAGCTCTTTTACGGTCTGATTTATGACATATGAATGAATTTGAGTTGAATAGTGATGTTTTTGCAGCTATTCATTGCATTACGTTGAATTCAACTAGAGTACGATTCATTGCATAATAAGTTATTTTAACAGAATGCAAGTAATTGTGTGAGTATTTAATTCGTTTTTATTGTATTTGAAGAGAATGAATGCAATTTGACCATAATTCTATAAGAAGGTTTTTTAACATATTACTCTGATTACACACCTAATGTTTGCAATATTGATATATTTCCATCGAACAATGATATGTGGAGATCTATTAGGGACATTTGATTGTGTTGTAATGTAATACCTATAATTACACATTTTTTTGTTAATATATCGATCAATGTTTATAGAACAGGCTCTTTTAGGGATTGATTTACGACATATTAATGAATTCGAATTGATTATTGTTGTTTTTGCAGCTATTCATTACATTATGTTGAATTCAAGTAGAGTACAACATTTAGTGTATGATTCATTGCATAATAAGTTATTTTAACTGAAATACAAGCAATTGTGTTAGTATTTAATTCATTTTTATTGTATTTGAAGAGAATAAATGTAATTTGACCATAATCTTATTTATATGAAGGTTTTTAATATAATACTCTGATTACACACCAAATATTTGCTTTATTGATGTATTTCAATCGAAAGTTGATATTTGACGATCTATTATGATTATTTGATTGTGTTTTAATGTAATAACTATAATTACACAACTATTTTTCAGTATATCGATCAATTTTAAGAGAATAGGCTCTTTTACGATCTGATTTTATGACATATGAATTAGTTTGAGTTAAATAGTGATATTTTTGCAGCTATTCAATGCATTACGTTGAATTCAAGTGGAGTACAAGTATTTAGAGTACAATTCATTGCATAATAAGTTATTTTAACTGAATACAAGCAATTCTGTGAGTATTCAATTATTTTTTATTATATTTAAAGAGAATATTTATAATTTCACTTTAATCTTGTCTATATAAATTTTTTTTAACATAATACTTCTATTACACACCTAAAGTTTGCTATATATATGTAATTCAATCAAAAATTGATATTTGACGATCTAGTAGGATTATTTGATTTCATTTTAATGTAATACCTATAATTACACATCTATTTATTAGTATATCGATTAAGTTTAAGAAAATAGGCTCTTTTACGGTCAGATGTATGACATATCAATGAATTTGAGTTGAATAGTGATGTTTTTGCAGCTATTCATTGCATTACGTGGAATTCAAGTGGAGTACAAGCATTTTGAGTACGATTCTTTGCATAATAAATAATTTTAACTGAATACAAGCAATTGTGTGAGTATTTAATTAATGTTTATTGTATTTGAAGAGAATATATGCAATTTGATTTTAATCTTATCTATATGAAGGTTTTTTAACATAATACTCTCAGTACACACCTAATGTTTGCTATAATGATGTATTTCAGAAGAAAAATGATATATGGTGATCTATTAGGGATATTTGGTTGCATTTTAATGTAATATCTAAAATTATACATCTTTTTATTAGTATATCGAACAATTATAAGAAAATAGGCTCTTTTAGGGACTGATTTATGACATATGAATAAATTTGATTTGAATGGTAAAGTTTTTGGAGTTATTCATTGCATTACATTGAATTCAAGTATAGTACAAGCATTTAGAGTATGATTCATTGCATAATAAATAATTTTAATTGAATACAAACAATTGTGTGAGTATTCAATTAATGTTTGTCGTATTTGAAGAGAATATATGTAATTTGACTTTAATCTTGTCTATATGATAGTTTTTTAACATACTACTTTGATTACACAAATAATGTTAACTATATTGATATATTTTAATCGAAAATTGATATTTGACGATCTATTAGGGAGATTTTACTGTGTTATAATATAATACCTACAATCATACATCTTTTTATCAGTATATCGATCAATTTTAAGAGAATAGGCTCTTTAAGGGACTGATTTATGACATATCAATGAATTTGAGTTGAATAGTGTTGTTTTTGCAGCTACTCATTGCATTACGTTGAATTCCAGTGGAGTACAAGCATTTAGAGTATGATTCATTGCATAATAAGTTATTTTAACTGAATACAAGCAATTGTGTGAGTAAGCAATTAGTTTTTATTTTATTTGAAGAGAATAAATGCAATTTGACTATAATCTTATCTATAAGAAGGTTTTTTAACATATTACACTGATTACACACCTGATGTTTGCTATATTGATGTATTTCAATCGAAAATTGATATTTGACGATCTATTAATGACATTTGATTGTTTTTTAATGTAATACCTATAATTACACATCTATTTGTCAATATATCGATCAAGTTTAAGAGAATAGGCTCTTTTAAGGACTGATTTATAACATATGAATGAATTTGAGTTAAATAGTGATGTTTTTGCAGCTATTCATTGTATTACGTTGAATTCAAGTGGAGTACAAGCTTTTAGAGTATGATTCATTACATAATAAGTTATTTTAACTGAATATTAGCAATTGTGTGAGTATGCAATTAGTTTTTATTGTATGTGAAGAGAATATATATAATTTGACTTTAATCTTGTCTATATGAAGGTTTTTAACATTATACTCTGTTTACACACCTAAAGTTTGTAATATTGATGTATTTCAGTCAAAAAATGATATGTGACAATCTATTAGGGACATTTGATTGCGTTGTAATATAATACCTACAATTATACAACTATTTATCAGTATATCAATTAATTTTAAGAGAATGAGCTCTTTTACGGTTTGATTTATGACATATGAATGAATTTGAGTGGAATAGTGATGTTTTTGTAGCTATTCATTGTATTATGTTGAATTCAAGTGGAGTACAAGCATTTAGAGTACGATTCATTGCATAATAAGTTATTTTAACAAATACAACCAGTTGTGTGAGTATTCAATTAGTTTTTATTGTATTTGAAGAGAATAAATGTAATTTAACCATAATCTTATCTATAAGAAGGTTTTTTAACATATTACTCTGATTACACACCTAATGTTTGTCATATTGATATATTTCCATCGAAAAATGATATGTTAAGATCTATTAGGGACATTTGATTGTGTTGTAATGTAATACCTATAATTACACATCTTTTTGTTAGTATATCGATTAATGTTTATAGAACAGGCTCTTTTAGGGATTAATTTACGACATATCAATGAATTCGAATTGATTATTGTTGTTTTTGCAGCTATTCATTGCATTATGTTGAATTCAAGTGAAGTACAAGTATTTAGAGTATGATTCATTGCATAATAAGTTATTTTAACTGAATACAAGCAATTGTGTGAGTATTCAATTCGTTGTTATTGTATATGAAGAGAATAAATGCAATTTGACCATAATCTTAGCTATGAAGGTTTTGTAACATAATACTCTGATTACACACCTAAGGTTTGCTATATTGATATATTTCAATCGAAAGTTAATATGTGGCGATCTATTAGGGACATTTGATTGCGTTGCAATATAATACCTACTATCATGCATCTATTTATAAGTATATCGATCAATATAAAGGGAATGAGCTCTTTTACGAGTCTGATTTATGATATATGAATGAATTTGAGTTGAATAGTGATGTTTTTAAAGCTATTCATTTCATTACGTTGAATTCAACTTGAGTACAATCATTTAGAGTACGATTCATTGCATAATAAGTTATTTTAACTGAATGCAAGCAATTGTGTGAGTATTCAATTAGGTTTTATTGTATTTGAAAAGAATAAATGCAATTTGACCATAATCTTTTCTATAAGAAGGTTTTTTAACATATTGCTCTGATTACACACCAAATATTTGCTATATTGATGTATTTCCGTCGAAAAATGATATGTGGAGATCTATTAGGGACATTTGATTGTGTTGTAATGTAATACCTATAATTACACATCTTTTTGTTAGTATATCGATCAATTTTTATACAACAGGCTCTTTTAGGGATTGATTTATGACATATCAATAATTTCAGTTTAATATTATTGTCTTTGCAGCTATTCTTTGTATTACGTTGAATTCAAGTGGAGTACAAGTATTTAGAGTATGATTCATTGCATAATAAGTTATTTTAACTGAATACAAGCAATTGTGTGAGTAATTAATTACTTTTTATTATTTTTGAAGAGAATATATGTAATTTAACTTTAATCTTGTTTATATGAAGATTGTTTAACATAATACTCTGATTACACACTTAATGTTTGTTATATTGACATATTTCAGTGAAAATTTGATATATGGCGATCTATTAGGGATATTTGATTGTGTTTTAATATAATAACTACAATTATACATCTTTTTATTGGTATACCAATCAAGTTTATGAGAATAGGCTCTTTTAGGGACTAATTTATGACATATCAGTGAATTTTAGTTAAATAGTAATGTTTTTGCTGCTATTCATTGCATTATGTTGAATTCAACTGATGTACATGCTTTTACACTTCGATTCATTGCATAATAAGTTATTTTAACTGAATACAAGTAATTATGTGAGTATTCAATTAGTTTTTATTGTATTTGAAGAGAATATATGTAATTTAACTTTAGTCTTGTCTATATGAAGACTTTTAAAAATAATACTCTGATTACACACATAATGTTTGCTATATTGATGTATTTCAATAGAAAATTAATATTTGGCGATCTATTAGGATTATTTGATTGCGTTTTAATGTAATACCTATAATTACAAATCTATCTTCATCAGTATATCGATTAATTTTAAGAGAATAGGCTCTTTTAGAGACTGATTTATGACATATTAATGAATTTGAGTTGAATAGTGATGTCTTTGCAGCTATTCATTGCATTACGTGGAATTCAAGTGGAGTACAAACCTTTAGAGTAAGATTCATTGCATAATAAGTTATTTTAACTGAATACAAGTAATTGTGTGAGTATTCGATTAGTTTTTAATGTTTTTGAAGAGAATGTATGCAATTTGACTTTAATCTTGTCTATATGAAGGTTTTTTAACATATTACTCTGATTACACATCTATTGTTTGCTCTATTGATGTATTTCAATCTAAAATTGATATTTGGCGATCTATTAGGGACATTTGACTGCGTTTTAATGTAATACCTATAATTACACATCTTTGTATCAGTATATTGCTCAATTTTAAGAGAATAGGCTCTCTTAAGGTCTGATTTATGACATATGAATAAATTTGAGTTGAATGGTGAAGTTTTCGCAGCTATTCATTGCATTACGTTGAATTCAAGAGGAGTACAAGCATTTAGAGTACGATTCAATGCATAATAAGTTATTTTACCTGAATACATGCAATTGCTTGAGTATTCAATTAGGTTTTATAGTATTTGAAGAGAATAAATGCATTTTGACAATAATCTTCTCTATATGAAGGTTTTTTAACATAATACTCTGATTACTATCCTAAGTTTTGCTATATTGATGTATTTCAATCGAAAATTGATATTTGACGATTTATTAGGATTTTTTGATTGCGTTTTAATGTAATATCTATAATTACACATCTATTTGTTAGTATATCGATCAATTTTAAGAGAATAAGCCCTCTTACGGTCAGCTTTATGACGTGTGAAAGAATTTGAGTTGAATAGTGATGTTTTTCAGCTATTCATTACATTACATTCAATTCAAGTGGAGTACAAGCATATACAATATGATTCATTGTATAATAAGTTATTTTAATTGAATACAAGCAATTGTGTGAGTATTCAATTCGTTTTTATTGTATTTGAAGAGAATATATGTAATTTGACTTTAATCTTGTCAATATCAAGACTTTTTAACATAATACTTTGATTACACACTTAATATTTGCTATATTGATGTATTTTAATTGAAAATTGATATTTGGCGGTATATTAAGATTATTTGATTGTGTTTTAATGTAAAACCTATAATTACACATCTATTCATCAGTATATTGAATAAGTTTAAGGGGGTAGGCTCTTTTAGAGACTTATTTATGACACATCAATGAATTTGAGTTGAATAATGTTATTTTTGCAGCTACTCAATGCATTACGTGAATTCCAGTGGAGTACAAGCATTTAGAGTACGATTCATTGTATAATAAGTTATTTTAACTGAATATAAGCAATTGTGTGAATATTCAATTAGTTTTTACTGTATTTGAAGAGAATATATGCAATTTGACTTTAATCTTGTCTATAAGAAGGTTTTTGAACATAATATTCTGATTACACACTTAATGTTTGCTATATTGATGTATTTCAGTCAAATAATGATATTTGGCGATCTATTATGATTATTTGATTGCCTTTTAATGTAATACCTATAATTACAAATCTATCTTCATCAGTATATCGATTAATATTAAGAGAATAGGCTCTTTTAGAGACTGATTTATGACATATCAATGAATTTGAGTTAAATAGTGATGTTTTTGCAGCTATTCATTCCATTACGTTGAATTCAAGTGGAGTACAAGCAGTTAGAGTACGATTCATTGTGTAATAAGTTATTTTAATTGAATACAAGCAATTGTGTGAGTATTCAATTCGTTTTTATTGTATTTGACGAGAATAAATGTAATTTGACCATAATCTTATCTATATGAAGGTTTTTAACATAATACTCTGATTACACACCTAATGTTTGCTTTATTGATGTATTTCAATCGAAAGTTGATATTTGACGATCTATTAGGATTATTTTGTTGTGTTTTAATGTAATAACTATAATTACACAACTATTTCTCAGTATATCGATCAATTTTAAAAGAATAGGCTCTTTTACGATCTGATTTTATGACATATGAATTAATTTGAGTTAAATAGTGATATTTTTGCAGCTATTCATTGAATTACGTTGAATTCAAGTGGAGTACAAGTATTTAGAGTATGATTCATTGCATAATAAGTTATTTTAACTGAATACAAGCAATTGTGTGAGTATTTAATTAATGTTTATTATTTTTGAAGAGAATATATGTAATTTAACTTTAATCTTGTTTATATGAAGATTGTTTAACATAAAACTCTGATTACACACTTAATGTTTGTTATATTGATATATTTCAGTCAAAATTTGATATATGGCGATCTATTAGGGATATTTGATTGTGTTTTAATATAATAACTACAATTATACAACTTTTTATTGGTATACCGATCAAGTTTACGAGAATATGCTTTTTTAAAGACTAATTTATGACATATCAGTGAATTTGAGTTAAATAGTGACGTTTTTGCAGCTTTTCATTGCATTACGTTGAATTCAAGTGAAGTACAAGCTTTTACACTTCGATTCATTGCATAATAAGTTATTTTAACTGAATACAAGTAATTATGTGAGTATTCAATTAGTTTTTATTGTATTTGAAGAGAATATATGTAATTTAACTTTAGTCTTATTAAAAATAATATTCTGATTACACACTTAATGTTTGCTATAGTGATGTATTTCAGTCAAATAAAGATATTTGGCGATCTATTACGATTATTTGATTACGTTTTAATGTAATACCTATAATTACAAATCTATCTTCATCAGTATATCAATTAATTTTAAGAGAATGGGCTCTTTTAGAGACTGATTTATGACATATCAATGAATTTGAGTTGAATATGTTTTTGCAGCTATTCATTCCATTATGTTGAATTCAAGTGGAGTACAAGCAGTTAGAGTACGATTCATTGCATAATAAGTTATTTTAACTGAATACAAGTAATTGTGTGAGTATTTAATTAGTTTTTAATGTTTTTGAAGAGAATGTATGCAATTTGACTTTAATTTTGTCTATATGAAGGTTTTTTAACATAATACTCTGATTACACATCTATTGTTTGCTCTATTGATGTATTTCAATCTAAAATTGATATTTGGCAATCTATTAGGGACATTTGACTGCGTTTTAATGTAATACCTATAATTGCACATCTTTGTATCAGTATATCACTCAATTTTAAGAGAATAGGCTCTCTTACGGTCTGATTTTTGACATATGAATAAATTTGAGTTGAATGGTGAAGTTTTCACAGCTATTCATTGCATTACGTTGAATTCAAGAGGAGTACAAGCATTTAGAGTACGATTCAATGCATAATAAGTTATTTTACCCGAATACAGGCAATTGCTTGAGTATTCAATTAGTTTTTATAGCATTTGAAGAGAATAAATGCATTTTGACAATAATCTTCTCTATATGAAGGTTTTTTAACATAATAACCTAATTTTTGCTATATTGATGTATTTCAATCGAAAATTGATATTTGGCGATCAATTAGGATTATTTGTTTGCGTTTTAATATAATACCTATAATTACATATCTATTTGTTAGTATATCGATCAATTTTAAGAGAATAAGCTCTCTTACGGTCATATTTATGACGTATGAAAGAATTTGAGTTGAATAATGATGTTTTTGCAGCTATTCATTACATTACATTCAATTCAAGTGGAGTACAAGCATATACAGTATGATTCATTGCATAATAAGTTATTTTTACTGAATAAAAGCAATTGTGTGAGTATTCAATTCATTTTTATTGTATTTGAAGAGAATATATGTAATTTGACTTTAATCTTGTCTATATCAAGACTTTTTAACATAATACTTTGATTACACACTTAATATTTGCTATATTGATGTATTTCAATTGAAAATTGATATTTGGCGATCTATTAGGATTATTTGATTGTGTTTTATTGTAAAACCTATAATTACACATCTATTCATCAGTATGTTGAATAAGTTTAAGGGGGTAAGCTCTTTTAGAGACTGATTTATGACATATCAATGAATTTGAGTTGAATAGTGTTATTTTTGCAGCTACTCAATGCATTACGTTGAATTCCAGTGGAGTACAAGCATTTAGAGTACGATTCATTGTATAATCAGTTGTTTTAACTGAATACAAGCAATTGTGTGAGTATTCAATTAGTTTTTACTGTATTTGAAGAGAATAAATGCAATTTGACTTTAATCTTGTCTATATGAAGGTTTTTGAACATAATATTCACACTTAATGTTTGCTATATTGATGTATTTCAGTCAATAAAGATATTTGGCGATCTATTATGATTATTTGATTGCGTTTTAATGTAATACCTATAATTACAAATCTATCTTCATCAATATATCGATTAATTTTAAGAGAATAGGCTCTTTTAGAGACTGATTTATGATATATCAATGAATTTGAGTTGAATAGTGATGTCTTTGCAGCTATTCATTGCATTACGTGGAATTCAAGTGGAGTACAAACCTTTAGAGTACGATTCATTGCATAATAAGTTATTTTAACTGAATACAAGTAATTGTGTGAGTATTCGATTAGTTTTTAATGTTTTTGAAGAGAGTGTATGCAATTTGACTTTAATCTTGTGTATATGAAAATGTTTTAACATAATACTCTGATTACACACTTAATGTTTGCTATATTGATGTATTTTAATCGAAAATTAATATTTAGCGATTTATTAGGATTATTTGATTGTGTTTTAATGCAATACCTATAATTTCACATCTATTTATTAGTATATCAATTAATTTTTAAGAGAATAAGCTCTTTTTAGGGTCAGATTTATGATATATGACTGAATGTGAGTTGATTAGTGACGTTTTTGCAGTTATTCATTGCATTACATTGAATTCAAGTGGAGTACAAGCATTTAGATTACGATTCATTACAAAATAAGTTTTTTTAACTGAATACAAGCAATTCTGTGAGTATTCAATTAGTTTTTAATGTATTTGAAGAGAATATATGCAAATGGACCTTAATCTTGTCCATATGAAGACTTTTTAACATAACACTCTGATTACACACTTAATGTTTGTTATATTGATATATTTCAATCGAAAATTGATATTCGGCGATCTAATAGGATTATTTGAATGCGTTTTAATGTAATGTCTATAATTACACATCTATTTGTTAGTATATCAATCAATTTTCAAAGAATAGGCTTTTTTTATGGTCTGATTTATGTCATATCACTGAATATGAGTTGAACAGTGATGTTTTTGCAGTTATTCGTTGCATTACGTTGAATTTAAGTGGAGTACAAGCATTTAGAGTATGATTCATTACAAAATAAGTTATTTTAACTGAATACAAGTAATTGTGTGAGTATTCAATTCGTTTTTATTGTATTTGAAGAGAATATATGTAATTTGACTTTAATCTTATCTATGTGAAGACTTTTTAACATAATACTCTGATTACACACTTAATATTTGCTATATCGATGTATTTCAATTGAAAATTGATATTTGGCGATCTATTAGGATTATTTGATTGTGTTTTAATGTAATACCTATAATTACGCATCTATTCATTAGTGTATCAAATAATTTTAAGAGAATAGGCTCTTTTAGAGACTGATTTATGATATATCAATGAATTAGAGTTGAATAGTGATGTTCTTTCAGCTATTCGTTGCATTACGTAGAATTCAAGTGGAGTACAAGCATTTAGAGTATAATTTATTGCATAATAAGTTATTTTAACTATATATAAGCAAATGTGTGAGTGTTCAATTAGTTTTTACTGTATTTGAGGAGAATATATGCAATTTGACTTTAATCTTGTCCATATGAAGGTTTTTTAACATAATACTCTGATTACACACTTAATGTTTGCTATATTGATGTATTTCAATCAAAAATTAATATTTGGCGATCTATTAGGATTATTTGATTGTGTTTTAATGCAATACCTATAATTACACATCTATTTATTAGTATATCAATCAATATTAAGAGAATAGGCTCTTTTTAGGGTCTAATTTATGATATATCATTGAATGTGAGTTGAATAGTAACGTTTTTGCAGTTATTCGTTGCATTACATTGAATTCAAGTGGAGTACAAGCATTTAGAGTACGATTCTTTACAAATTAAGTTTTTTTAACTGAATACAAGCAATTGTGTGAGTATTCAATTCGTTTTTATTGTATTTGAAGAGAATATATGTAATTTAACTTTAATCTTGTCAATATGAAGACTTTTTAACATAACACTCTTATTACACACTTAATGTTTGCTATATTGATGTATTTCAATCGAAAATTGATATTTGACGATCTATTAGGATTATTTGAATGTGTTTTATTATAATATCTATAATTACACATCTATTTATTAGTATATCAATAAATTTTAAGAGAATAGGCTCTTTTTACGGTCTGATTTATGACATTACTGAATGTGAGTTGAATAGTGACGTTTTTGCAGTTATTCGTTGCATTATGTTGAATTCAAGTAGAGTACAAGCATTTATTTTGAATTATTAAAATAGAATTGGGAGACTTATTCGATGCATAGGAGGTATTTTAATTTAATATCAGTAAATATATAATTGTTTGATATTATCTTAAGAAATTTCATCTAAATAGTTGCTTTTAGAGATATGTTTGTTACATACCAACGTATTTAAACTCAAAAGTGAAAATTATGTATCTATTCATTCCTATATCAATAAATTTAAGCTTAATTCATATATTTAAAGACAGTTTCATTACATATCAAGTTATTTATACTAAATATTAGCAATCCTACGAGAATTCAACTGTTTTTTTCATTACATAAGAACATAATACTTGCATTTAGTCATCACACTTTTGCATTTCAATTCATTTCAACCAATGTATGGAAATTACTTAACTTATATTTGTTATATCACTGTAATAAAACTGAATACTTTTATTTTACGATTGAATCGAAGCATATCGAGATATTTTAATTTAATAAAAGTATTTATACCTATAGTTGTTAAATCGATGTTTTTGAGCTTAATATGCTTTTAGTGATTAATCTGCCTGATATATCATGCACAACTATTCGTTGCTTTATCGACGACTTTAAGTTGAATGCAAGTATTTAGAGATTGACTCATTGCAAATCAAACTATTTTATCTAAGTACTGGCAGTTATATGACTTTTCAATGATTTGTTGAATGTATTTCAATAAAATACTAGCATTTAATATCAATTTATTGCAAATGAGGATATTTTAACTTAGTATTCATAAATACACCCCTTATAATTGTTATATCAATCTATTTTATCCAAAAACATTTGCATAGTGATCTATTACATATATTTCATATTGTTTTGACAAACTACCCATAATTACACCACCTGTGTTGATGGTATATTGATATATTTTAACTTAATAGACACCGATGGAGACTAATTTATTTTATATCGTTGTATTTGAATAAGTGCAATGGCATCTATCCCATTATTCATTGCTCCACTGAAGAATTTAATATGAATACATGTATTTAGAGTTTCACTCGTTGTATATTACAGTATTTTAACTAATTACTAGCAATTATATGACTGTTTAATGATTTTTCAACATATATGAACAAATTAATACCATTTTGAAATCGATTCACTATATATCATGGTATTTTATCGTAGTTGTCATAATTACATAACTTAAATTGGTTAAATCGATGTATTTAAACTGAATACATATGTGTCGAGGCCGATTATATTTATATTAAGCTATTTATCCTAATATTAGCAATCATGATGCTATTTGAAATTATATCAACGTATTTCATTTTAGTATATGCATTTTGAGATTAAGATGTTGTATATTAACACATTTGAACTGAACAATTGCTATTATACAACTTTGCATTGCTATATCAATGATTTTAGATAAAGGCCCGCATTTAGAGGTCGATTAGATGGTTGTCAAATTATTTTAACTGAATTTTATTAATTATATAGCTACTCGATGATGTTTTAATGTTTTTGAATAGAATCATTGCATTAAGTAATCGATCTATTGCATATCAATGTGTTATAAGTTAGTACTCATAATTTCACAATGTATATTTATCATATGAATTATTAAAACTGAATACACATATTTTAAAATTTATTCGATGCATATTAAGGTATTTTAATTAAATATATGTAAAGGTAATCTATTCGATGTCTTCTTCCGTTCTTTTATACTAATTTTGATTGTTCTGTGAATAAAATTGTTAGTTTTGCATGGAGGTCTTCTAGCCAAGCTTATTAAGGTGTGATAATTTTGATTATGTAAATATTTGATGAGTTATGATTTCTAAAAAAATTTAACCAAAAACCCTAAAATTCAACCCCCATATTGACTTGCTCAAAGGCACCTTTGCTCACCCGATACCAATTCCCATGAGCATTAATATACGTCAAAGCAGTTCTCTTATTAACAAGGATGAAAGGAAGAAAGTGGACTTCTGTGATATCATCTCTTGCCATAAAATAACAATATATAACTAAATAAAAATTATAACATGTTAGTTCCTTTCAATTTCAGAATTGCACAAAAACATTATATATATCTTTAGAATCTGCAAGCATTCCAACCATGGCAGCATCAATGGCATCCTAGTTCTCAGTTCGAGAAGCCCATGCAGCGAAAAGAATCACATGTTCCTTGTTGACCCCTTTTGCAAAAACCTCAATAAAATTCTTATCGATGCTCAGCTTATTAAGAGTCAAGGTTCCAGTCTTATCACTGCATAGAACATTCATACCTGCCATCTCCTCAATAGCAGTCTTCCTCTTCATAATAGCACCTTGTTGAGATAGCCTGTGAGACCCAATAGCCATAGTAATAAATAAATCATTGTCATGGCGATAGGAATTCCTCTAATCAAGAGGACAAGCAGGTTATCAATCCATTGCGATATTTTTGAGTAGCTGTCGATTTCTGCGTGGCGGGCAACTTCTGTTACTCAGAAGTTGCCCGTCTGTCGGGCGACTTCTGTTACTCAGAAGTTGCCCGTCTGTCGGGCAAATTGCAGCTTTTTATTAATTTTTTTAATTATCAAATTTGTTTATTAGTTAATTAAATGTGTTTAAATTAAAAAAAAAATCATCTATTATATCCTGCGACTTTCCGTTAACTCCGAATTCGCCACTTCTCTCTCTACCCTGCCCTTTTCCATTTCCATCTTTTCCCTCTGTATATCTCTATCAACTCGGAGTGGCCTCCCTCTGGCGGTTTGGCCGGCGGGAGGAGCCAGAATCCGGCTGAAAGATTCTTCGAGGTTGCCGTTGACTGCCGCCCTTCTCTCCCTACCGGCGGCCTTTGGCGCTCCCTGCACCGGAGACGCAGGTCCGGCGAAGCCCTAACTGGCTCCAGGGCCTCATATCTGGCGCGGGGAAGCTGATCTCTTCCGTGCTCGACTCCGATGACAGCGGCTCGTCCCCTTCGGAGTCCTCCGCTTGTCCTTCTAATGAGGATTACAGTCCCATTCCCGGTGAGCAACCTTCCTTCGATGTTTCTCTCCCCGTCTACGGGTCACTCGATGCGGCACAACCGCTGTTTTTTATAGTGTGTAATTGCGCGCTCTCTAGAATTAAATTTTCGATCTATTTATCCCTGTAGTTGCGTTGCCTGGTGCTGGCTATATTATAGTTAGTTTTTATTAGTTTTAAGTTTTTGTTATTGGAAGAGTAAGCAATGTTCTTAATTGTTTCTTGTTGCTATCAGAATATTAAGCAGTGCAAATAACTTTCTTTTCTAAAACTCTCCAAAGTACTTCTCTTGAGACTTTATCATAAGCTTTTTCTAAATAAAAAAAATTAAATGTAGGTTTTCCTTTCTTTCTCTCCTTAAATCTCTCTATTAAATTTCTTAATAAATGAATGACTTCTATAGTAGATCTACCTGACATAAAATCAAACTGATTCTCTGATACATTAGTATTATGGCGTAATCTTTGTTCGATCACCATCTCCCAAAGTTTTAAAGTATGACTCATTAATTTAATTTCTCTTACAATTTTGTACATCGTCTTTATTCTTATAAATAGGTACTAATATACTCTTTCTCCATTCATTTGGCATTTTTTAGTTTTCAAAATCATATTAAACAATCTAGTGAGCCAAGAAACTTCTTCATCTCCTAAACACTGCCAAACATCTATTGGGATGTTATCTGGTCCTACTGTTTTTTTATGTTTCATCTTCTTTAAAACTTTCCAGACTTCAGTTTTACTAATACGTCAGATGTAAGAATAATTTTTACTTTCTTTTAGGGTATTGAATTCTGTAAGATCAATTGAATCGAATATTTTTACTTAGAATGTAAAATAAAGTTAATATTTTTATTAAAAATTATTGAGTATGTAAAGTAAAATAATTTTTTTTATATTAGAATTTTTGTAGAATAATTAAAAAAATTTATTTATTATTATTATTGTTATTTTTTAAACTAGTACTATTTTGATCTTGGTTTTGGTCCTCGTGCCAAACAGGGCCTTAGGGAGCATTTTCTTTTGCTCGATTTAGTTGGTGCTATGTCATGTGATCATAATAGACTGATGTAAATATTCCTATTAACAATGTTCTTCAAAACATTTGTTATAGAGAACTATATATTGGCATTTCATCAATTTCTAGATCAGAGATTAAACGGTGAAATATCATACAAGTTCCTAAAGTTAGTGAATAATATCAAACAGGTCCATGATTTTTAAAAACTAGCATAAGCCCCTAAGTTTCAATATATTTATCAACTTGGTCCTTTCATCATAAATTCTATTAAATATGGTTGTAATAATCATTTTATTTTTTTATCTTGCCTCTCTCCTACATCCACGACTCGTCAATAAAATATCTGGAGAGAGAGAGAAGGTTATTTTGGTAATTGAGCAAATGAAAATTCTTAAGCATAAATTTTCTTTGAAAAAAATGACAGAAACCGTTAAAAAGGATTAATGTAAAATTTTTAAGTCAAACTCAATGACAAGTTTGAAGAAATTAACAGGACACAGGGACCTAGATGTGATTTTTTTAAAAATCGTGGGCCTATATGATATTACCCCCTAACCTTAGGGGTCTGTATGATATTTACTCAAGATTAATATATGTATGAGGCTTGGATGCCAATAGTTAGTGATTTTGTTGCAAGTTTTGTATGCCTGCATTGGCTGATTTGCAAGATTTTCTTCACTCTCTTCCATCTTTTTGTAATTGCTAATACAATTTCAGTTCCAACTTTTAAATATGAAGAAAATATGAGGCTGATTTGCTTGATGATGCAAATATGAACTGGGATTCGTTTTTCTTATAGATACTATAAACCACTTATAAGTGAAGGGAGGAAAATTATTTGTCCGCCAATCACTGGAGCCCTGCAGGTGAGCAGGGTTGCACATAACGCCACAAATATCATTAAGTTGTTGAGTGGCTGAATGGACTGTCAGGTTGACCGATTGGATGATCTAGTAGCTAACCAGATGGTCTGTTTGCTATGATCAGATGGTCTGTTTGGTTACCAGATCAAATAGGTATTTATTAAAAAAAATAGATGTAACTTGAAATTAGGTAGGTATTTATTTGGAATAGTATCACATGTAATCACATCTTCTCTAATTGATATCTATCTGATTTCAAGTTATATATACTTTTTTTGATAAATACATACCTACTAACCAGAGGTTCAATTGGCTAACTAGATAATCTATTCGGCGTTATGTGCGAAGTTGGCCGGCTCACCTGCGTGAATCTCTGCGATTAGTGAACAGACGGTTGATGTGACCCAATAATTTTTCCTTGGTGAGTTATTTTCAAGCATCTGAAATACGTCTTTTCCTCATATAATTGAAGTTTTGGCTTGAAATATAATTGTTTCTTGTAGTTAGCAGACCTCATTTGCATTTACTTGGCATAAGGTAGACGTTGTGCTGCTTCTGTTTGTATTAACTGATTTTTCTCCCGTAATTTCTTGTCTTAGCCAACAATAAATGCAGTAGATTGTCATGGGACTTGAGTTTCTATGGAAATGTTTGCCTGGTGAACCTTGAGCCTAACTATTTCCCCATAAAGCAGGAAAGAATGTAATAAGATGCTGGAGATAATTCACTCACGGGTTGTGTGTACTCCATCAGATGTTGGTGAGGGAATCCAGAATGAGATCTCTAACAGGTTTGCTGGCAATGGAACATCACTACTCTTTGACGAGAGAAGGAATATTTCTGGAACGTCCAATTATAGTCCAAGTAACTTGTCTGCCTTTTCTCGAAGATTATATGCGGATGAAGCAATCACTCCTGATCTTCGCAACAGAGCAATTCTGGAAACAGAGAAGTGGTTCCAGGAAAAAGGGCTGTCACCAAGTCTGAAATTTGTTCAAGAATGTGGACCATGCGTTTTAAACACTGAAGTGAGTAAATCTTTTTGTCTTCCTTTTTGCTTTTCTTGCCCCCTCAATTTTTGTTTGGCCTTTTCCTCTGACAATTTCCGCAGTCTACTCCAAGTCAATTTCTGAAGTGCCTTTGATCTAAAATGCATGCTTCTTCTTCTCAAATGTAATAGATTTCCAACTCAGATCTTCCATCATTTTTGTAGATGAATTATTCAACTTATAGTTGCCCTTTAATTTGTAATTTTGGGTTTTCTAACAGGCAATGAAACATTTTCCAAGTTTTTTAGCTCCTTATATGATGTTGAATTGGCTTTCTTAAAGATGTAACTTGTTGACTGGTGCAGCATTAATGCATCCTTATCTTCATCATCTTGTTTTTCTATTTGTTGCGCCTCTCATTTCATCTTGACAAGAGGGGTTGCATATTCACATTTTGTGATACAATGTTGTAGAATGACAACTTAAGTTAATTACACCAATCATACCAGTTGCATATAGTAGCTGACCCCACCTAGTTGCATATAGAACATATCACAGCACAATGTTGTAAAATGACACTTGTTGTTAATTGCATTAATCATCATATTTACATATGACTTTCCTAGAGGCTTCTTCCTATAAGTTTGTCTTAAGTAGCGATCTCAATTGATAGTTTTCCTTGCAGATATTTCTGTCCTTGAAATTTATTACGTCTCACTTTTTTAGCACTGTTTTGACAGTTATGGTGGTTCACCAATTGAGATGGCTAAGTCATACATGCAATGCTTGCCACCGTGGAGATCTGCATCCTTCAGTAACAATGGGTTCATGTTCCAACATGAAAGCACAAAGCGCACCTCCAGTACTCTGGCTAATACGTTGACTACTTCGAAGGTAACCATACATTTATATTTCATAGAAGCAAAGATCCTTGGTAAAGCATGACAGCTAAATTGTATAAATTTTACATTTGATTTTTTTTTTTTGGCATTTGCTGACATTAAATTATGTTAAGGCTTGGATGTTGTAGTTGTTGACATTAAATTATGTTGGTGCATTCGCTAGGTGAGTGCGGAGCATGACTAAAGTTTCTCTGAAGCATTGTATTTGCAAAAGCTGATTCCAAAAAATGTTTACAATAATGAGTGAAGAGCAAAAAATGGTGTCAAAACTTGTTATGTGATATAGTGCATATGTGACAACGTATCCAAAACATTGGTGAGAGCGATGCTTGAGGTGAAAAGGTGTCAAGCTTTTGTGAGAGCTACTAGAGCTGTTCTTTGTGAGGGTGCTACTTTTTTTTTGAGAAGTTGGTTTTAGCATTAAACTAAGTAAAAATACAAACTATACATCAAATTATGCCCCCATGTGAGGGTGCTACTTTTGATTGTGTGATGTATGCGAACAAATACTACTTATTTGGTTGCTAATCTCCAAATGAACGGGATGCACTAATGTGATAAGATCAAATGGCCACCTAAATGGGGAGGGGTTGAAATGAATTCTCTGTTTATTTAAAATTGTAAATTGATTATGTATTTGATGGTTTATAAAATGAAAAATAAGTACATCTGGTCTGTTGTGATAGAAAAATCTCACTCAAGTTTAAAGAGAAAATTTTTAGGACAATAATAATAACAATGATATTATAGTGTTGAATATAACTTATAAGTAGAAACATACAAATAAAATAAGTGTTATAAAAATAAAGATGCAAAAGTAGATGAGTAACTATACTCAAAAAGACAGAATAAGAAATAAATATATTTGTGAGGATGTTAGAATAGCCTTAATTAAGGATAAGATCAGAGAGAGTTGACTTAAATAATTTAGACATATAAATCGTAGGCTGATAGAAGCTTTAGGAAGAGGAAGACCAAAAAAAATAAAGCAAGAAACATCCCACCTAGTGAGATAAAGGCTTGGTTATTGTTGTTGGTTTATAAAATGAGAAAAACAAAGTGAAGCGTGCAAATGTTTTTAGGTGGTTCAACAAAATTATGCTCCTTTAACACTTACCTTTTGCTAATATTTTCCTAAACAAATTTTGTACTAGTGGGCTTTAAAACTTGCCCAAGTCTTGCGCATTCTCTCTTATATGAAGAAAAAAATACCGCACAAACTCGTGGCCCTTCTCCAAGTTAGGAAGTTTGCGAAGGAAAGAAAACAAGTGTACAAAAAACAAAGTTAAAAGGAGAGAGGGAGAGAGAGAGAGAGTTAATTTTTGTCATTGAAGTTGCCCTCATCTGCTTGTAAGAAGGTTATGATAAAAGGTCCTAGCACTTAATGAATTATCACTTTGATGCTCAAATGCTCTTATGTTAGTTATCCTTAGAAAGCTGTGCTTAAGAATGAAAGTAGAGAGGTTTGGAGAGATTTATTTTGTAGGGGTTATAGTAAAGCTTAAGGAACTTGAAATTTTGAAAAAAAAATATACTGTGTGAACTGAGCTTCTAGAATGGTACATTTGACCTTAAGAGTGTAAGGAGATCTCTAGAACACCAGAATTTCAAAAGCTAGCCGTTTATGAAATTCAAATAATATGTGTATGGAAAGATGAAAAATTAGCGTCGAAGGCTAAAAGGAGTTTTGAAATTGAGAATTGTACTCAAGGTGGAATTTTTTAAATAAAATTATTTTTGAAAAGAAAGAAGTGCCAGCTTTTTCAACACACTAAGAATTAGGTCTTTTCAACTTGTGCAATAAAGCATATAACCAAGACAATGACATGTGAAACTCTGATTGTGTAGGGGATAACATACAGAAATAATTAAA
Source organism: Apostasia shenzhenica (assembly GCA_002786265.1). NCBI lineage: Eukaryota > Viridiplantae > Streptophyta > Magnoliopsida > Asparagales > Orchidaceae > Apostasia > Apostasia shenzhenica. The sequence continues at coordinate 1,010,895 of KZ451889.1, forward strand.
ATTTTGAATGCTAATAATCTGGGAGCAAACAAATATTGGCCATATATATTCATGGAAAGGTAGCGAAGTATACTTTCCAAAGGATGTGAAGGATATAAAATCAAGTATTGGAATTATGAATAAAAAGATATGAACTAATTTGTAATGATATGTCAAGAAAGGACAATAATAGGAATGACAGATAAAATTGAATGTTGATGGTGGTTGGAGAGCCTAAAAATAGATAAGAAACGAAGTTTTGGCTTCAAAATAGTTAATAACGAGTTTTGAAACTCCATATGAAAAAATAAAATTAAATTGGTAAAAGGTGTCAGCCGTAGAGGAAAGAATTAAATAGGTAGGATTGAGTCAACGGTGGTTACCTGAACTTATTTTAATATTTTTTTGAGCATTATGCATCAAATAAAGATTAGATAAAATTCTTTATAATAATTATGTAAATGTAAAGATAAAATTTTTTTTTGGAACTTCATTTTTGTCAACACCTTCACCTTGTATTTATTGCTTCCACTTCATGCTCTCTTTATTTGAAATGCATTGTTGCTACCTATCAATACACTAAACGAAAAGTGTTAAGTCACCTTGGTTGAAACATTGGATTAATATGATGTGTAAATGCTTCGTAGTTTTTGTGTATGTTTCGACTACCAAGATTTGTAGAACTTAAAGTGCATGTTCACCTGACACCTCTTTCTTAGTATAACTGCATGATATAAACCTTGATGCATATTCTTCTGTTAAGAATGATTGTATGCCAGTTTCATGAATTTTTGTAGTTATTTAACAGGCATAAAATGTTTTTTCGATGAAGCTATAGTGCTTCTTTGAATGGTGGATACAAGTTTGTGTTGTACAAACACTGTTTTTCATTTTGCCTTTCTCTACGATCGTTGGTCTTTCTCTGGTTTTGCTCAGGAAAAGTGTGCTTCGATGCTTTTCTCATAAAATCACTGAATGATGATTTGAAAATTAGAAAAACTTTCTAGCCAAAAATGTAGCTCCAAAGTATAGTTGAAATATGAAGTTTATATTGGGTTGGATTGAAAGGAAACATCCAAGCTTGTATGCTAGTCATAATTGTTTCCCATATTTATTCTTTATTTATCAAGTTTTAGTATTTAAGGCTTACTTCGGGGGACATTTATATTTAGGAATACTACAGCATGTATCAAACAGCCATTCTGATGTCATTTTTATTGGCTCATTTTATTTATTTATTTGAATTTACATGCAGGATTTAACAAATGTTTATTTTCCCATTAGTTTCTGGGGATCTGATGAAAATCTTAACATTCTTCCAAAATTTAGAAACAATGATCTCAGAGAGGGTTCCACATTCAGGTAAAACGAATTATCTGTAAAGCTTTTTAGTTTATGATGCTTCTAAAGCTTTTAGTTTATGATGCTTCTAAAGCTTCATATGCATCTATTGATAGCAGCATTCGAGGTATGTTAATAGAAAATATATTGAGTACCCATCTTCCTAATTCCTCAAATTTACTTTATGAAAGTTTTTTTGACATAAAGTAATTCAGCTGTACGATGAAAAAACAGTTGAGTTAGATATTCTAAAGAGGTTTACACCAAAAAAGCCAAGATCTTTATTAATTTTCTATTATTTTTTGAGTCATCATATAGGATATTTCTTTCCACTATGATTATTACAGTTAAAATTTATGTTGGGCCAGAAAAAAATCCTTAAACCAACGAGCCCACAACAGTCTTGAGTCAGCTTCATAGGTTAAGTTCAAGTCAATTGGGGTCAAACCTAATAAAAAATTTAGGTCATGTTTGGAGCGAGGACTAAATCAGGATCAAATCATGATCAAAATGATATTAATTTAAAAAACAACAATAATAATAATAAATAAATAAATTTAATCATTCTACACAAATTTTAATATAAAAAAATATTATTTTACTTCACATACTCAATAATTTTCAATAAAAAAATTAATTTTATTTTACATTCTAGACCAAAATGCTCGATTCGAATATTTTGGTCTAGGATATAAAAAAGTATGTATTTTTATTAAAAATTATTAAGTATGTGAAGTGAAATAATATTTTTTATATTAAAATTTGTGTAGAATAATTAAAATAATATTTATTATTATTATTATTATTATTATTATTTAAACTAGTACTATTTTGGTTCTGTTTTGATCCTCGCGCCAAACAGGGCCTGAGGTCACATTTTTCAACCTAAATTCAGTTCGAAAATTTTGAGTTATGTGAAGGTAGATCCAACGTTACTGCCCCTAAAATCAAACGGAAATTAAGATCTCAATCAAGATGAAATTAAAAACTTTAAATAGACTAACAATTTTGTTTGTGCCATTCGTTGAAGCTCATGTGTTTATTCAGATATTTTGATTAGATTTGCATCTTTGAGAAAATTTGTAGTTTTTTTTATATATATATATACATATTCTGCTTAAGAGAGTACTAAGTAATGCTTAGTTGTTAATTGACGTTAAGTGGGCCTTTAGCAGGCCTAAAAGAATTTGGCCCATTGGGCTATTAAATAAAATTACCTTTTTATTAAAAGGCCAAGCACATTACGCAGTTGATTTCTTATTGGGCTTTAACGGTCCAACAAGCTCTTAGCCCATTGGGCAATTCAAGTCTATTATATATTCACTAATTACCATAGGTGGTTTATTCCATTGTTTCGATGCTCTTTTTTTTGCTTAAAAACAATTATCTTTAATGTTTGATAAAATTAAAATTATTTGATAAAGACTGTTGTGTAATATGACAAATTTTTATTATCTTTGAATATGTATATAATTACAATCGCTTTTTATTATATGAAATTTGTTTACATATATTATTATATGTTTTATTATATATATGTCGGTATACTATAAATTTTATGCTGTGGATATTTTAAATTATATGTATTATTAAACAGAATAACTATATAAATTGTTGATAATTTTTGAAACATTTGTATAATCATTAAAATTAGAAATTTTTCAATAAATATATTGTTAAAATTATAAAAAAAAATAGTTACAAATATGTCTATTTTTTATAAACAATAATTAAAACTAGGACTATTTTTGTTCAGCATAATATTATATTAGATGTGTGACGAGATATTTCTCTTATATTATTTAAAGCAAATTTTTAAAATGTAATTAAAATCTGGATTTTTTTATAATTTTTTTGTAAAATTTTTATTTTTAGCTTTCTACAGTGTAAAAATATACTAGTTTAATAAACACTAATCTAATGAACACACAAACATAATTTCACATAGACTACATAAAAAGCACTTTTAAACTTTATTATCCAAAAAAAAAAATCACAAACATTGGAGAAAAAAATTTGGAGATATGTTTAAAAATAAATTGCTAGTATATTACATTAATGGAATAACGAGAGAATGTAAAAATATTAAAAATTAAGAGAAAAATGATGCGTGGTCTCCACAATAGGCCTTCAAAGAGCACAATCACTATAACCATATTTATTAGATAAATTAATATTTAAAAGTTAAAAAAAATTAGAGTTAATTGCAAGTAGGTAATAACATTGGTCAATAATATACCAAAAATACACCATTATAAGTTTGTTCAATTCATGCATTAATTATTTTATAGGATATTGATAAAATTATAAATAATTAAAAAATATGACAATAAAAATTGATTATAAGGAATATGTTTTATTAATATATAAATATTACCTAAAAGTTTTTTTTTGGATAGAATTTAAAGACTATTTTAAGACTCAAAGAAAAAAAGTAATAAAAATAAAATTAAAAATGGGCAAATTAAGCTCAGGTCTCTGAGTTTAACGCTTAATATTGCGCAGGTCCACGTCTTTAAAATTAAAACATCAAGGTCCTGAGTTTTAATAAATTATCAAATATGTCTTTTTTTAATTTTTTTATAATTTTAATTTTTTAAAATTACCATTTTATCCCCTGCAATTCTCTCTCTCCTCCTGCACCGGCGGCGGTCGCATGAACTCCGGCGGTCGCGTTGGCGCCGCGCGCGTGCGTTGGATCGAGAGGAGAGAGAGAGGCGGCCTCTCTCTCTCCTTCCGTTCCGGCACAAAAGTGCGGGCCCCGCGCGCGCCCGGGCCGCACAGCCGCCGGCGGGTTGCGCTGCCGCCTGCTATCGCGTGGCCGCTGGCATGTAGCGCTGGCGCCGCACGTGTCCGTCGGATCGAGAAGAGAGAGAAGGGTAGGGTAAAACAATAATTTTAAAAAATTTTAATTATAAAAAAATAAAAAGTACCCATTTAATAATTTATTAAAACTCAGGAACCCAATGTTAAATTTTAAAAACGTGAATCTGGTTGATATTAAGCGTTAAAACTCAGGAACTGAGCGTAATTTGCTCTTAAAAAATTAATTTCCCTTATTGAATAAAATATCATTAAATTTGTAATAAAAAATTACTAATTTAAAAGAAAGAAGTCTCAATATTTTTTGATAAAAAAGCCGTTTGGATAAACTAGAGTATAATAAAATTTATAAAAATAATTAAAAATTATTATTATTATAAATATTCCAAATTTACAGAAATAGTTCTTTGAATTTTTTATAATAAAAATATAAATTTTTACAGAAAGTCAATTTTTAAAAAATCTGAAACCCTCAAATAAATTTGAATCAAATTACACGAAATTTCAGAAAAAACTATGAAAATTCAAAAACTTTATATACACAGAAGTCTTCGGCGGCCATCTGTAAGCCCAAAAAAAATCGCCGGAATCTGAATCGAAAGTCGCCTGAAGGCACGGCGAATTCTGGATCCGAAAATCGCCGAAAACCTGGGGGACTTTCCCAGGACTGGGCTGAAGGTCGCCAGAAAGCACTGCGATTTCTGGAACTGAAAGTCGCCATAAAGAACAGCGACTTCGCTGAAATCGAACTAAAGTCGCCGAAAGAGGTGGCGACTTCTTTGATCTGAAAGTCGCCGTAAAGCATGGCGACTTCGCTGAAGTTCAATCTGAAGTCGCCGTAAAGCATGGCGACTTCTTAGATCTGAAAGTCGCAGAAAACCTTGGCGACTTATGGAGGTACTTTAAGTTGCCGGAAAAACCGCCGACTTTCCAAAGTCGCCGTAGTTTTGCGCGATTTCTTTTTCCAGAGGTCAGAAGTCGCCTAACTATCCGGCGAGTTTAGATAGTCGCCGGATTTTCCGGTGACTTTCGGTTCAGAAGTCGCCGGATTTTCCGGTGACTTTCGGTTCAGAAGTCGCCGTCCCGCGGCATTCCAGAGGTCACCACTACTTTTGATTCGACAAGTCGGAGACCTTCCGTAGGAGTATCCCGGGAGTGCCCGGCGGCTTGAACGCGACGAGTCGCCGGCGGTCCCAACGAGAGGTTAAAACTCCCCCTTCGCCGAATCGGTCTTGATGTGCGGACCCGCGCTGCAGCCACCGAGCTTCGACAGAGTCTAGTCCATCCGGAGCCCGCGGCTCTGCCGTAAACTCAGAGGATGAGGAGAGGAGGAAGGAGACGACGAATCCCCATCGGTGCGCTGCTCAAAAGCTCAATTTTCTCATTAATTAAATTAAATTAAAGCAAATGTGATTTCCTAGAAGTATGATGGCTACTAGCTAGCTAGCCTACCGCTATACACATCTATTTCTTTTAACTTAATTTTTATATATATGAAATCAAATAAATAATTTTTTTTGATAAAACAAATAAATAGCATTATCATCCAAATATCAATACAAATTATCTCCATTATAACTTTGTAATTAGGCCGATCGCATCATACCTGGTCCGTTTATAAATAAATAAATCGAATATGAATCGCAACTGACCCGACTCATTTATATAATCTAATTTGTAATTTATACAGAGATACACTGTGACTAATAATTTTTTTATTAAATGACTCAAATAAAAAGTCATTATGATTAATTAATAAAAAATTCTCATAAATTATATTATTAAATTATAGTTTATAGTACTCAGTTTATATTTCATAATATATATATATATATTATAAATACTGATTTGTATATTAAAATATTTAATTAATTCATAAAAATATAATATTCTTCTCTTATTTTATTTTCAATAAATTTAATATTTTTTAATTTAATTATAAAAATACTTAAAAATAACTACTTTTATTGTAAATGGATTAATCCAAAAAACTGAATTCTGAACCGATTCGATTTCCGACCCGAGAGATATGGATTGACTATGACCCGATCCGATATATATGGATTCGGATCCAGATCATAGTCAATCCGACCCGAACCTGATCCGTTGACAGGCCTATTTGTAATCATATTGCCAATCTTAGCCTATTAACTTAATTACTTTTTTTTATCGGCCACAAATATTTTAATTATGTTATAATACAAATTTGTTTTCAAAATATAATAATTATAATATCACTTAAATTGAAAATTACAATGTCACAATTTTAAACTTAAATAATTAAAAATATTTTTTTAATTATCTAACTAACATGCCTTATGCTTATTTAAAATCTAAAAAATATTATAAAAAATATCATCAATATACCACAGGATTTAATTGATTAAAATTATTACGAATTATTAGCTTTATTTTTAATTTATATTAATATTAGCAAGACGGTAACAAAAATTTTTATCACTATTTTTAGGAGCCTGTTACATTTATTATCAGATAAATATTATCAGTCTTTAAAGTTAGGGATAATATTAAATAATCTTATAATTTTAAAAACTTTTTAGTTAAGTCTGTCCGAATGATATTAATATTTATGAATTATATTCTTTTTTATCACCATGTTTATATTTTTTAATTAAATAATTAAGTATAAAAAAATAAAAAGAAATCATGCTTGTCAGCTAAATAAAGCATTCCTACCTCATAGCAAAAAAAATGGCGCTCGCATTCTTTCATCTGAAATATAAATTTTAAAAAAAATTAATTTTATTTCTCATTTTACAAATATTTTAAACTAAACAAATTTTTTTCTAAATCCTTCTCAAATCTAAAATAAAAATATCACATTAATAATAATTTTTTACTGTACAATCAAACGCAGTCACGCTCCGTCACCTTCTGAGCAATCGGCTTGAGCCATGTGCTGACTGTGCATAGAGAAAGAGAGAGATTGAGGGGAAGGCCGACCGACCGACGATCTGCTATCTCTTGAAGATATTTGGGAGAGAGAGAGGGGAGAGAGAAAGTTGGAGAAATGAATGTTTTAGATATTTTATAAAAATTTAATATTAAAAGGTATACAAATTTGATTGATATGCAATTGATTCAGAAAATATCAAGTTTTTAAAATTATAAATTTATTTGATATTATGCTAAATTGGGAGACTTGAATGTAATTTAATAAAATTTAAATTCTATCTTATAAAAGCGAATATTGGTAAATGCTCCATTTATTTATATTTTTGTTCCTTCGCATTTCCTCCCTGCGCGCCGTTCCCTTTCCCCTCCCGTCGACCTAAACCTAGCCCATTCCCGAAATCCTTGCCAGTCCCTCTTCCGGTGGGAAAATTTTTCCGATTCCTTTCCCTGCATCGATTCTTGTGGCTCCTTCGATCAATCCATTGTTTTTAATCTCAAAACACTTCCATTTGATCTAAAAATATCTTCTTGCCCCCCTTCATAATCGTCTCTCTGAAGTTTTCATTCATTTTTTCTCGAAATTTCAGGTTAGTTTTTCATATTTGAATCAAGAAAAATGGTTCAGGGAATTTGCAACCTCGACAAGAAAGATGAGGTGCTGAGCCGCCTCCTCTTGCTACCCCTTGTCCTTCGCCTCCTTGTTCTTTTTCTCCTTGTCCGTCCCCAGATCTCCCGTCTTTGTAAGTAGCTCCGAAGAAATAACGGCGGAGAAGCTGGAGAGGACACACGCTGTGGGAGCTGCAGTCGACGGAGGCAGGAAGTCGGCCGAGGAATCCCGGCCTCCCGTTCTACCGGATTCCGGTGCCGGTGCGGCGATCTCTTACCGTTACTCCGATACCCATAACTGCTCCTTGGACTATAAAGCCGCGGGAAGAGAGGAGATCGCCAAAGCCAACCCCATCATCAGAGCTGCTAAGATCATCAAGGTCTAAGGTTTCACTTATTTGGCCATGTCCAACTCTACTTTAGTCCTTTATTTTCGTCTGTTGAGTTACTGGATTCCCACAAAAGATTGAACGATTTTGGCGCTAAGGTAATTGAGGATCTGTTACCAAATAGATAGTAAAGTGAAATCTTACAAAGTAAAAAAGGAAAGATACAGAGTATAGAAAAAGGCGAGTAAGTAGAGAGTGATTTGAGGGAGAGATTTTATTCAATTATTCCAATGTTACTAGTACAAAGATCTAGGACTACTTATATAGGGGTTGTTTGGATTGGGGGTAGGATAAGCCAATCTAGGATAGCTTAACCCTATTAATAATTTACTCAGCTGGGGTAAGTGATTTAACTCAGATTTGTGTTTGAATGATAACCTGAGATAACTACTGATATCCTGGAATAATTATGTATTCTGTTTGGAAATTTAATAACTTATCTCAGGATAGCAAACAAAAGAAGATAAATAGAAAAAAATATATTTATATACCTTCCAAGTTCATGTTCTAAGTAATAAGCATAAAAACAACAAACTTTCAATATATGATATAATTAACAAGCTGTAATAGAAACCGCTAAATTCATCATGCATAATTAAGTGCATGATCTAATTAATAGATTAAAAAAAGGATGCAAAAGCAGCACCTTAATTGTGAATCCAAATAAAGAGGAAACCTTGATTAGAGATTTTGAAACCAACTTAATAATGCAATCATTGCATGTAGAGAAATATAATAAGTGACTTCAAACGCGAATGAAGAAACCAGAGTTCTCCTGCGTGCGAATGATTGTGGCCATGATGGTGCTTGTGAGCGCAGCATCCAATGGTCGTCGGTGAGAGAGGGAGAAGAAGGCTAGGCAACGGGGGGAAAAGCCTGACCGAAGGCCAAAGAAGGAAGAGAAAGAAGACAGAGCAATAGAACGGAGAAGCTTACCCCAGCAATGATCATGGGGTAGCTTACCCCTGGGGTAAGCAGGGTAGGGAGGCGGAGTGGGGTTAGATAACTTTAGTTAGATTTAAGGGTCTTAAGCGGTGTTTGGTGAGGTTAGCTAGGTTAACTTAAGTTAACGTAGCTAACCCATTAATCAAAATAGCCCCATAGAGTTTTAGCCCAACTACCTAGAGATAATAAACGCTCATAAAATATAAAAGCAAAAAAGAATAAATTCTAACTAAAAGGATAAGTACTAAATCCACCTATTACATATTTAAAATCTAAATAATAAAATAATTGATTTTTCCTGTTAGTAGTTATCTTGATCGACATCACTGCATGATCCATCAAACTTCATTTTGGAAAGGCCACTTACATTAGGAGAATGAACTCTTGGGCACATGAGTGGTTTATGTGGCTTTAGAAGTTCAACATGGAAATTACGTTAAGCTTTGGGATATCTATATAAAACATTACAAAAAGTTATTCCTAATTGGACCATCAACCAAATTTGATTTTCTAAAACTGAAATAGCCATAGTTTTAGGTCAGGAGTTGGAAAAATAAATGTTAGTTTATTTCTTAAAAAGATTTCTTGGATACAAAATGTTATAGGTCGTGTTTGACATGAGAACTAAAATGGTACTAGTTTAAAATATAATAATAAAAATAAATAAATTTTTATTATATTCTACACAAATTTTAATATATAATTGAATAATTTGGTTTAGGATGTGAAATAAAGTTGATAGTTTTTTTTGAAAATAATTAATTATGTGAAATAAAATAATATTTCATATATTGAAATTTGTGTACTAAATTTAAGTATTTTGATTTAAGATGTGAAATAAAGTTGATTGTTTTATTAAAAATTATTGAGTATGTGAAATAAAATAATATTTTTTATATTAAAAATTGTGTAGAATGTAATAAAAATTTATTTATCATTATTGTTGTTATTTTTTAAACAAGTACTATTTTGGTTCTTGCGCTAAACGGGGTCATAAAGTTGATAGGTTAGAGAATTAGTTCCAGTTGTCTACCAACCATTTAATTCTTAGACCTGGCCAGTAGAAAATTGCACAATTGAAAAAGTTTATGATGTTCTAGCAATATTTATGTTGTATAATTGTTAATAAACTCTTAAGAAACATATTATGAATTGACAATTAGTACTACACAAACGATACACTTTTAGTCAAAGCGTTTTTCAAAGCCTAACGAGGCAAAAATTTTCAAGTTTTAGTTTGACGATAGCACTTCAAAATTACGAGTTTTGGCAGCAACCAACAATACTTAATTATCCCAAAAATTTACAAAGAAATATCAGCCCGACTAGGATGATCCTTTATGTGGATCCGAAAAATTCTAAAGATGGATTTGATTGTTTTATAATTAAAGAGGGTGATAGTTATTTTCTTATTGTTGAATATATAAATTGAATGTATTTTTATATAATAAAGAGGATGCTAGTTTATTTTTTTATTATTGAATATATAAATTAAATGTTTTTTTAATATAATATTTGATATCTTTTTTGAAACTTGAATATTTGGTATTTTTAGATTAGTTTCTTTGACTTGTATCTTTTGTTAGTTTTAGAAGATTTCTCATATGCTAACGTTTTATTGCATATCAAGTTTTATTGTTTTCTTTTCTTATGTTTGGGCTAAACTCTAAATGAAAGTTCTAATTTTTTTAATGACAACTTTTGATGAAATAAAAATGTTCCCCCATCCTAACGCACCTATACTCTCTTTTTCCTTTTCATTTCTCCTTTTGTATGATTTCTTCCTCCTCTTTTTTCTAGTTATTACCGTTTCTTTTTCTTCTAGTTCTTCCTTTTCAACTTTCTCATTATATATCAATTGGTATCAAACCCAAGTTTGCTCTTTTTCTCAACATAATGTATTGCTTATTATCACCAGTTGCCTAACCTCAACACTCCCAAAAATAGAGCTAACCTTTGCTGCATGACATTGTTGGTTCTTTGCACGCATCGCCTCTAAATTGTCTATAACATCACACCACGCAGTCACTTGCATGTGTAGGCATGCCTCTATTGCACATTTCATGCTCACCCATGCCTCGCTAATTGCACCCGCACAGTTGCTCGTCTCAGCACCACCTTTGTAGTTTGTTGTTTCATTGAAGACATTGCAATCCTCATGTTGCCTCACATAACTAGAAGATGGATGGGAGGAGAAATTAATCTGTCTTGCTCTCACGCGATCAATAGTAAGCCGAACGTGAGACAAGGCACGATACAGATTCCATCAGCTTGCCACTAGAAAACCGATGCCTTGGCAAATGCAGGGCAGAGGTCAAGCGCACTTAATTGTTTGGTCAAACTTGTGCCTATTGTGAATCATCTTCTTATTATAATATTTCATGCTATTCATGTTTTTTTGTTTGTTATGTCTCGATTATAATTCTCGATATTATAATGAAATTCCACAATATCCAAACACGTTCTAAATCAATCCTTTTTTGGCTGCTTCACTTGAGCTACTTGATTGGTAATGGAGATGTGCCTACACAAGTAAAAGAATGATTACTTGAAAGTACCTCTTAGTGTATTGTTTGTTATGAAAATCAATTTAGGGTTTGGTTCTATGTTATTTTGATGTTATGTCGTATTATTTAAAGAAAATAATTGTTCTTACTTTATGATAGCAGTGGTTACATGATATGACCAATTATTCCAACATAACAAGACATTTATAGCATTATATTAAAGCAAAATAATAAAATGTATATATATTAGTTGACATCCCTATTAAGGATATTGCAAATGTTATCAGTAAGATGGTCTCATCATGTTCAATTACAAGATCATTTTGTAAGTTAGTATTGCAAATTGTGTGTATTCTTATTATTGTTTGCTATCAACTTTGTATCTGTGGCCTTTTGCTCTCGTTGCTGGTTATTGATACTGAATTTGACCCTCAATGTGGTGCTCTCTCTATATTCCTTGTTACTTCCTATTGATTGTTGCTATCCATCTTCCTTTTATTGTGTGAGTTCTATTTTGCTTTGGGTACCTCTCATGGCGGTCCAACCACTCTAAATGAGCTGAAGTACCTTCATAGAGTCTCTCTCGAACTAAATTCCTGAAGTATTTGGATGTGACGAGGAATAATCGTCAAACTCCTTGACTGCAACCCATTTTTCAGTAGCGGATACTGCACTCACGAGGATCCTCTTGCCTCCGCCTTGTATAAAGTTAGCAAAGTGATCCCTAACGATGAATTCATCTCCAAGTTTGCACCACCTTGCATTGGTCTATCAAAGCTAAATTTGATTCATCTAATGATAAACTTTTTGGTTTCAGCTTTCCATATTATCTTGATGATGCAGCTAGATGTCAATTGGAGATATCTAAGTTAAAGAAACAATCAGAAGATGCTTGATTAAAAGGTATAATTGTGAGGGCACTCGGGCCTGTTTGTTTGTAAAGTTTAAATTTAACAAGGTTAAAATTAAACTTGAATAGAGATATTTTTTATTGAAAGTTGTGAATGATGTGAAATAAAGTTAGTTATTATGTTGGAATATGTGAGGGATATGATATAAAATTAGTTATTATGTTGGAATATGTGAGGGATGTGATATAAGTTAGTTATTATTTTGGAAATGTGTGTAAGATGTGAAATAAAATTAATTTTTAATATTAAAATTTATATGTGATATGATGTGCCTGTTTAAAATTAAATTAGATTAATTTTAAACTACCAAACAAACAGAAGCATAGTGATAAATCTAGGCAATCTCATGGGTTAGGTTTTGTTTCCAAGTATGAAGGGTATATAATGATTGATGATATTTCTCTCTTTATTTGTATTATATCTTCCACATCAAGTTACCGATTGACTTAAAAGTTTTAAGTTCATAAGTTATGGCTTAGAAATAATTTTATATAGTTATAGGCCTTCTTACATCTAAGTTAATTTACTTTGCAGCCCGAAAACAATTTAGTATTGATTTTTTTTTTTAACTTTTATGCTAGTTATAATTGGGGTCACTAGTTCTATTACTTTGTTAAATCTCTTGGTACCAAATGAGCTAAAATCTTAAGCTTATAGTTTATGGCCTAGAAAGTATAAATTTGGGTCGGTAAATTTTCCATTGTAATCTTGTTTTTAAGTTTTCTTGGAAAATAATTGTACTTATCGTGTTTGTATACTCGCGTTTAGCGTATATTGCATGTTAGACATATGGCTCATGGTTTGTGATGACACACATTTGCTAGCTGATATGTTTAATTTGCATATCTGAAATAGCACATTTTCTGATAATGATCTTTTGAAAAAAAATTTAACTTTTGATTTGTAAAATTAATTATAAAATTGGTTATTTTGAAATTTTTAATTGGCACCTTGTTTAATATTATTTGAAGAAATGAGCTAGTTTGATTTGATGGCATGTTTAGATAATAAAAATAAATAAATAGTATTGTCTTTTAATATAATGATATCAAAGTACACAAATAATAATTTGTGGTTAGCATAAACATCTAAATAACATCGAGATTTAGATTGCATTGAACAAGAAAAGATTGCAAGATCAATGGAACTCGGTGTTAATGATACTGGTCTCTATTTTTTTAAGGGATAATTATTTACATGCCACACTATTTAATTTTATTAATGCATTACTTATTCATTTTTAGTTAATTATGTTATGTACACTCAAAATATTATAAAATTTTATATATTTTTATTTGTTTTCATTATAATGAGTTATCATAATTTTTTAATAATTTAATTATAGTTAGGTTATAAAAAAATTGAGCTGTTCATCGTATTATTTTAAAGATATTTAAATGTATTTTAAGTGAAAATCTTAAAATTTTAATACTTAGGTGATGGCAAGGGAAGAAAACATTCATGACATAAATTAATTTTAGGATAGTTAGTGCTTTAGTGTGGCATTAAGGAAGAAAAAAAATGTATTATTAAAAATAAAAATAGATGTATTTTAATAATTTATTAATGAAATATTTTTTTTAAAATAGATTTTAACTGAGTTTTAACTTAAGTGTATATATATAAGTTTTATAATGTTTTGAGTGTGCATAGTATAAGTAATTAAGAATGGATGGATAATGTATAAATAAAGTTAAATAGTGTGATATGTAAGTAATTAATATTTTTTTAAATGTAAGTTATGTATTTATTTATTTTTATATTTATTTATTATTTTTAGATAAATGTCTTAATTATTATCATCATATCTGTTAGGTCATCTTTTGAATATGATTAACTCAATTTTAAATCTTACTATAAATACTTTTTTTAAAGAAATTTTAATTCTTTTGAGAATTTAAGTTGATTCGATTAAGACTTAAATTAATTTGAAATTAAGATGAGTCAGTTTGAACTCGAATTGAATTGAAATAAGTCGAGCTTGAGTAGTGTTTGATTTGGCTCAAACTTGAATCGTTATTTAAATACGTGATTATTGAAGAGTTTCGTTAAATCTCTGTGAAGAGTTTCATTAAATCTTTATAAAATAATGTGAGAATAAGATTTTTGAATATTAGAATTGTTTATGTTAGTTGTGGATGTTCGATGAAGTAAAGAATATTTTTTATTACTCTTTTTTGGTTTGGTTCACGATAAAAAAATTATGGCAAATAAAGTTTAATTTATTTAAAAAAATTTAACATTTATTCTATACTTTAATATTAAATAATTTATTAATTTCAGCTTTTTTCTGGTGGACTTGGTTCTGAAAATGTCATATGTTTTCGGTTTTAGTTGAAAGTATTAAAATTATTAAAACCACTATAATTTTGAGTTGACTTACTAGGTCAAAAATACGAGGATCATAATAAATATAAAAAATAAATTTTTAAAAAATACAAACCTATAATATCTTTTGACGAATATTTGGTATTAAATTGACTTGATATTATTTTTTTGATATCTTTAATAACATGTTAATTACATCATATGTTGATTTGATGGTTTGATTTAATTGTTTTGATAATAATTTTATTTCATCAATTTATAATATATTATCCAATAAAATAATAAATTAATTTGAAAATAAAATTATTTTTAGATATTATTGTATTATATTATGATGATAAATATTTAAAATTATGCGCTAATTTTGAATTTATTTGATGTATCAAAAGATTCATAAAATTTATAATAAAAGATAATGTTATTTAAATATAATTTATTTTATTAAAATCAACTATAATTTTTTCAATTGGGATTTGACATTTAAGAGAACAAATTAATTTGATATTATTTTAATGTGTTCAAAAATATATTAGCTATATTATATTTTAGTTTCGTGTTAATTAATTAATTAATTCAAAAATAAAATTAATATTAGATATTATTGAATTATATTGTAATAATTAATATTTTAAAATTTTGATTAATTTTGAGTTCATTTAATTGGAAATAAATTATAAAAATTATAATTGATTATAGTATTATTTAAATATAATTTAAATTACTTAATCAACCGTAATTTATAATGTTTAATAATGTGTTAACTATATTATATTTATATTTTATAATTTAATTTTATTAGTTTCATTCCATTTACTTTAAATTTATTATTAATTAGTAAAATATCAAACTAAATTGAAAATTATATCACTGTTAGGTATTATTAAATGTTGTTTTAATAAATCATTTTCTAAAATTTTAGCTAGTTTTGAGTTGATTTGATATATCAATATTATAAAGATTATAATTCCTTAAAATCCTAAATCCTAATGTTAAAAAATATTTCAAATTCGATTTTAATTGCGGTATAATCAAAATTATGTTTTAATATAATTATGCTGTCACGTAACGTCAAAACTCAATACGATTTCAGGCATTGCATGTAATATCAAAATTATATTCTAATGTAATTTTGGATCTGTGCAATGCATATATAAATTTATAAATATATATATATATTTACATATTTTTATATTTGAATGTAAAAATATAATTTCAGTGTATAATATATTATTTTCGTATTTGAATACGAAATAATTTTAAAATTGATTAATATAAAATTAAATATTTTCATATGCAGTACAAATATTATTTTTAGCTTAAAAAATGACTTATCATATTCAATTACAAAAATTTAATACCACAGAAATAATTTTTCTAACCTATTATAAAAATTTATTTATTAATTACACACAAATTTAAATTTTTATAATTGATTATGAAAATTTGAATTTCTGCATATTTGATACTCCATTAGGCGCTGCTTAACGTGTGGGTCCCAATAATTAGATGAATCCAAGGCAGCTTTTAATTTCAGTTTTAACTGTAAAATAAAAATATTAGTTTAAATTTTTTTTGATAATTGTAAAAATTTTGGTATCAATAATTTCATTTTTTTATAAATTATTTAAATTTTATAAATTTAACGTTAAATATATTAACGGTAATTACTAAATATTATTTTTGAAGAGAGCTAAGTTTCGAGAATTTCACCTGAGTTTCGTTAAGTTTCGTTAATTTCAAGTTTCGACAATTTCTACTGAAATTATCGAAACTATTGAGTTTCGACAGAAAGCGAAATCCAAAACTATTGAAACTAGTTTAGACCGAGTTTTATAATCTTAATTTATATATATAACCTTTGAGGTATAATTTTGTAATTTCTCTTTAAAGAAAAATCAGTTAAATATTAATTAAATTCAATCTCATACTGTACAACAACTATATATCACAATGTCTAAATTCTTCAAGTTATTTTCAAAAGCAAAAAAGCTTCAATTATAATTTAGATAGCACAATTTGAAATTTTAATTAATATTTATTTTAAAATATTTTAAGAAATGTTACAAAGACTTAGCTAATAAAATCTTATTTATAGAAACTATTTTATAAAACTTTTATTTGATCAAGAAATTACTTAGCTCCATAATAACAGTAAATTTGAAATATTTTAAAAAAACTTAGATTATTTTAAAGTTGCATTCTCAAAAAATATAAATTATGCTTAACTCATTTTTTCTCTAAAAATTGTTATTTTAAATTGTTTTAATGAAATAGAAATCTCAGATTTGCTGGGGTATCAAGCTTTTTATGTAAAGGGTAAATGACACCAGAAATCTTAATTTTAGAGCACAATAATACTTAAGTTAATATTTTTAAAATTTTAATACGTGGTCTCTGATTTTCAAATTTTGATATTTATTTTCTTTTTTAAATATTTTATTATTAATTTTTTATAAAATTATAATTATATCCTCCCTTATCTCCATTATTGGCACAGAAATAAAAAGAGAGGGAGGATATAATTAAAATTTTTTTAAAAATTAATAATTTAAAAAATTAAAAAAAATTTAGTTATTAAAATTTAAAAAACCAGTAGCTTAGTATTATTAGGAAAAAAAATTAGAGAATTAGATATTAAAATTTTAAAAATATAAATTTTAAAGACTTAATTATAATTTACCGTTATGATTAAAACATTTTGTAAAATAAAGTTTATCATATTGAAAATAAAGTTTAAATATAAAAAATATGGGGATAATTACCTACATGTCTCACAATTTAGTTTTATTCATACCTTATCAATCTATTCTTAGTTAATTATGTTATGCACACTCAAAATATTACAAAATCTTATATATACATATTTGAGTTGAAACTTAATTAAAATCTATTTGAAAAAAAATATTGTGTTAGTAAATTATTAAAATTATATTTTTACTCTTAATGGTACATATTTTTCTCTTCCTCAATGCTACACTAAAACGCTGATTTGTCCTAAAATTAATTCACGTCGCGGATTTCTCCTTCCTTTGTTGTCACCTAAATATTAAGTTTTTAGGATTTTCACTCAAAATATATTTAAATATCCTTAAAATAATATGATGAATGACTCAGATTTTTTGTAATATAACTATGATTACGTTATTGAAAAATTATGATTACTTATTATAATAAAAATAAGTTAAAATATGTATATGTAAGATTTTTATAATATTTTGAGTGTGTATAGCGTAATTAATTAAGAATAGATGTGTAAGATATAAATAAAATTAAATTGTGTTGCTTAATTATTTTAAAAATATTTTATGATCAAAGATTCAAAATAAAATTAAATTTTATCTATTTATAATTAAATAAGCATTTATGCTGCCAACGCTTTTGCCAAGGTACAGGTATTCAAAGACCAGTCAAAAATGGGCACCACGATCCACGTGAGGAAGCTCGAGACGGCAAAAGAATACTAATAAATAAATTTGGGTTAATTAGATTCAGGGCCCCGCGTTATACCCTAAATTTCACTCAAGATAACATGCCCTCCGTATTCGGTATTCCTGTGACAGATTTTCTTATATTTTACCGTTAAATTATTATTTTAAAAAATTAAAATATATGTGTAAATATTAAATAAAAATTAAAACTAGAATAATAATTAAAAATATTTAGATATATTTATAAATATTTAAATTTATAATTTTAAGTTTTTAAAATTATAACTTAATATCAAAATTATTGAAATACATTAAAAATGACTCACAAAAAAAATTTTATCTGAAAGCCTTATATGGTAAATTTTCATTTTTGTAAAATTACATGAAATTTACGTTCTATCTACAGGTCCAAATAGAATTTGCCCAATAATTTTTTTTATTTATTGAGATAATTTTGTGCCTTAGTAGAAAAAAAACCTGATCCCCTAGGCTAAAATATTATCTAAATTTTTCGTAAAAAAATATTATCTAAATATTTTGTGTTACCTGGGCCTACGCCGTGCCAAGAGACATCCCAAAGTGTTAATTTGTCACTTCGAAGATTAATAATATAAATCTTTGACATAAAATTCAATTAAAATTATATGTTTCATAATAAATATTTTAAATTTTACATTATTAAATTAAATTTAAGTTATATTACATATTATATAATCAAAAATCACTGTGGAGCTAAAATAAAAAATAATTAAAATGTGTAATTTTAGCAAAATTTTGTGTTTGGTATTCAGATTTCCCAATATTTTTAGAAAAAGAAAAATGCATTTCTATGCTTTTTTTTGGGTAAATATTATTTTAGTAATATTTTAAATTTATTATAAATTTTAATAAATGTATCTTTAATATAAATTTTAATTTATTATATATATTATATATTTTTTAATATTAAAATAAATTTTTTATTAAATTTATATTAAAAAAAGTTTTTTTTCGCCTGAAAACAATCCTGAGGCCCTGGAGCACTCAAATTCCCTGTTCAATGTTTAAAAAAAAAAAAAAAATCCTCTGTTTAAAAATGCAAGCCTTCTTGGATTCTTCTTCTTGAACGTACTCCCTTCTCCCTCCCATTTTAGCCTCAAATGCAGAGAAGAGCCATATCAATCGAAAAGCCTTCTCCAATGCATTCCTCAAAAAGCCTTGCCGCTGTGTTCGCATTCAAGCAATGTCACTCTGCTCATGAATCCAACAACTGTTCATCTGCTTCGTCTTCTTAAAATCCCCGTGATTTCTTTCAGCAAGAAGATAGGCTGGAAGGAGTGGGGGGAGAGAAGAGGAAGAGGGGTTTTCCTCAAGCCCGAAATCGGTCGTCCTCCCCATGGAATATCTCCAAGCCTCCTCTCACTCTCAGTTCACAGCGAAGGCTAGGGTTCTCAGCGAAGGGAACCCATTTGCGGATAGCCTGCCTGACCCACTTTGCAAGTTCAACCTGAAAGAGACCTCAGAGTCTGTGAAGGCATTTCCGGCGACGAATACCCATGGAGGCGTTTTTGAGATATCTGCTCAGAAGAGGAGGTTGGAGGCTCCTTCAACCCCTGGCAGGCCATTCTTCAGCTTCAGTGTCGGAAATCCCTCCAGGAAGAGCATTCCATCGAAGTGGGACGATGCGGAAAAGTGGCTGATCAGTACTTCCTGCCATGAATCCCCTGCCCATTGCTTCAAACCTTCGTCAGACCCATCCAAAGTCTTCCTCCAGCGGAAATCTGAGGAGGTCGCCAACGGGAATGGAGCCTCTTCTGAAATCCTCCTGAAAGGTCTGAATCTCTCAACACTCTGTTCAATTATCTTCTACATAATAGTGAAGTAAACCTCAACAACTTGCACTGCAGATAGACTCACAGATAACGTAGAAGTAGTCTTACCCAATCTCAGATACTCCCATCCAACAAAAGAGGGATTTTTGTTTAACGATTCATGCTACGGACCTCAGAAAAATTGTGAAAAAGAAGTTGCTTCTGAGGCTCCTCGCAGAGATGTTGGGACTGAGATGACGCCTCTCGGCAGCTTGACTACTTCGAGATGCCACACTCCAATGAAGAGCTCTTCACCAGCTCGACACAACACTCCAGCTGACAGATCCGGCCCTTTGGTTGATTATAACGCTGGAATTGATATATCTGAGCTCAAGGATTGCCAAATTTTTGCTAAGCTTGAGTTTGGTGCCCAGTATGAATCTGTGATCTCTAACTGGAGCTCAAGGGAGGAGGAAGAGGAAGAGGTGTCCAAGAGTTTGCGACATTGCGAGATCAATGTTGGAAGGAAGAGCGTTACTGAATCAAGAGCTTCATTTTGGGAAGATGAGGAGAAGGCCAAGAGCTGTATCAGGTGAACTCTGGCTGTGTTTATCTACACCTTTAAGCTGCTCAATAAAATGCATTACCAAAGCCTTTTCAACCTTAAGATGCTTAAATATATATTAGAAGTTAAACCTTGTGATTTAAGCCTTGCAAATTGGACTTGAGCAGCTTAATTAGAGTCTCCATTTGATAGAAGCTTAAGATTCTAAGCATGATCAAGAGGGATTTAGTTGTCTTTAAGCAACTTAAACTTGAAAATTCCAATTGGATGATAAAATTTCTATAAGTTCTTTTGTAAGAAGACCAAAGTTAGCTTTAAATTTCTCAAAACGAAGAAGTGTAGCTTAAGCGGCTTTATAACCTTCATATCCATTTTTTATCGTGCATCCATTGTATAAATTGAAATCTATAAACTTTGTCATTATAAGATTGGAGTCATTCTTTCATAACTACTCGTGTATTCTTAAAAAAGAAAAATTTGATTTTATCTGTTACTAACTATGCCACGTGTATAGTTAAGATCTTTCGATTGTACAATTCAATTTCTATAATGAATGCACCAAAGTCGAACTCTTTCATTGCGGCTTAAGATTTTATGTGTTAATCATTACTTGGTAGTAATTGGATTAAGATTTGTAATGCATTTGGATGATAAACTTCTGAAAAATATTTTTTAAATTGACTTGGATTAAGCTTTGATTAAGCAGTTATAGGCGTAAGTTGCTTTATATCCTGCTTAAGATATTAGACTTAAACTTGTCTTACTTTACTGTTTGGCAAAAAGATTTAGTTTTTACTAGCTTAAGCCCCCTTAATCGTTAATGGTTTAGTTGTGGGATTCATTTTCTTGCAGGTATCAAAGAGAAGAAGCAAAGATTCAAGCCTGGGTGAATCTTCAGACTGCCAAGGCTGAAGCAAAGTCTAGAAAACTTGAGGTAATTAATTTATGGGTCTCTTTTGAATTATATGCTTCAGTTATCTCTCTGTTTTTTGAATGTAGTTTTCTCACTGCTTTGGCTTGTCTATTGGATTGTGCCTCTAGAAAGATGACCCTGGAAATTAGCCATGACAATTTCGAGAGTTTTTTCACATCCCACGCAAACTTTAATATAAAAAAAATGGATATATTACCGCATTCTATGCATACTTTAAGATAATCATGAACTTTATTTTATATCTTATACAGATGTCAATATAATAGAATGAGTATACTGGAAAAGACAATAAGAAATGAGTATATTTATGAGAATGTTGGAATAGTCTTAATGGAGAATAAGTTCAGAGAGAGTCGGTTTAGATGTTTTGGATATATAAATTGTGTACTGATGAAAGCTCCAGTAAGGAAAGTTGAGTCATTGAATTTTATGTATGTAAAAGGGGAAGAGGAAGACCAAATAAGATATAGCGAAAACTATCAGAAAGAATCTTATATACTTAGAGACAAATGAGGATTTATTATTTAATCGAATGTAGTAGAAATAAAAGATTCATATAGCTGGCCCCACCTAGTTAGATAAAGGCTTTGTTGTTGTTGTTATGGTCTTTGGCAAACTCGCTTAGGAGAATATATTAAAAATGATATTTGGGGGCTAATATTGACTATTGAGCTAAGGGGGAGTTTGGTTCGTTGTTATCTTGGTGTTATGTTATGTAATCTAGATGTCATCTTTTGACTAATAATTTTATAATCTTATAGCAAATTATTTATAAATATCATTAAACCAAACAATTGCTTTCTCTAAATAACATAACATAACGTTTTACTCACATTATAATATTAAAAAATAACCGTATGGGTAAATTGCATCTGGGTTCTGAGGTTGGAAAGGCTTTGTAAATTGGTCTCAATTTTTAAAAAAAATTGATTTGGGTCCTTAAAGTTGTAAAAGCATAGTTGTTTGGTCCCAATCAAGATGTAATTTTTATTTTTTTACTATTATACTATAAAGATTATTCGTAATCGTTAACTTTTTGGCTTTTTTCATTTTAAATTTTTAGAGCGGAGAAAGTAAATTATAAGAGAAATAAAATTTTAAATTTTTGTTAAATTTTTAAAGAAGAAAAGGGTATAATAGCCTTTTAAAATATATAAATTGTTAAAACTAATTAAAAAAATGCCAAACTTCATATTTTTTTTTATCACGAAAGACTAGTGAAAAAGGCGAGATCCTGAAAAAGGAACCAATGTTGCAGCTCTTTTACAATCTCAGGGATGAAAATTGATATTTTTTAACTCCCTCTCGACTTCAGTTGCTCGATCGGATGCAATTTACCCTAAATTTATTTCAAATTTTTCAGAAATCTCAACACTAAAACCTCACGATAAAAAGATTATCTCGTATTCCAATTAAAATAACCCCGAACACAGATCGTTGTTAATCTTGTTTTAAGTATGACGATGAAATCTGAGTGTTGGAATACTCTCATGCATGCAGGTTAAGATTCAGAAAATGAGATCGAACTTGGAAGAGAAGCTGATGAAGAGAATGGCGATTGTTCACAGGAGGGCTGAGGAGTGGAGAGCTGAAGCTCAACTGCAGCACTCACAGCAGATCATAAGAGCAGCAGAACAAGCGAAGAAGATGATGATGATGGGCCAGCGAAGGTCTCATTTTACTCATCAACCTTCTACATGCGGCTGCTTCCTTATGCAACAGTAGTCATCCTCATAGATTTTTTTGATCTTCTAAGCTCAGAGTTGGCGAACATCGTGCTCGAACTTAAAAAAACTCTTTGATGTTTTTTCGCGACTTGAAGTCAATTTACTTGAAAATTTTGGTTCCATTTAAGATCCACTTGATTCATGCTTGCGTATGCTATTGTTATATATGTTTAAAGCAAGTAAATCTTAAATTAAGATAATTATTGACTAAGTTTTGAGTTTTAATTATATTAAAAAATTGAGAGAATTACATACATACTCTTTAAATCATCTTGAATTACATATTAAATCCCTTATTTTTTAATTTTACAACTTAATCCTCTAAATCATCCAAAAATAACATATTTAGGTCTTTCTCAAGATTTTCAAAGTATGTTTTTTGCTGATTTATAATTATTTGGATATTTATTATCAATAATATATATATATATATATAAATATTATAAATATATTTGCAAATACATGTATTCTACTAGTTTTTATTTTTAGATGATTTAGGGAGTTAAATTGTAAAATTAAAAAATGAGGGGTTTAATATGTAATTCAAGAAGATTTAAGGGATATATATGTAAATGCCCCAAAAAAATTATAAAAATAGTTGAAAAACTTTTTTGAGCTGTGAAAGCAGTAGTTTTTGTTGGCATTTTGTTCGATGCATATCGCATTAGGCGGGTTTTTGAGTTGCTTGAATATTTTTTGTTTAGGTAAGTTGTATTCGAGCCCTTCAGGTCGGGAGAGCGTTTTCAATTTGTTTTAATTTTTAAAATTTTTCAATTTTAATTCTTGAGGTTGTCAAAGTGTTATTTTTTAGAATTTCGTTTTCTTAGTTTGCTTTTGTGATAGAAAATGTAAAATTTAATTATTTTTAATTAGTTTAATAATTTATATATTTTAAAAATGGTTTTATTTTTTGTTTTACTAAATTTAACTAAAAATTAAAATCTAAAAATTTAAATTAATATGTATATATTTTATAATTGTAAGATTATATTTTAAAAATTTAAAAATTTAGGCCCTGTTTGTTTGCCTGTTTAAAATTAACCCGGTTTAATTTTAACCAGGCATATCACATCAAATATAAAATTTAATATTAAAAATTAACTTTATTTCACATCTTACACATATTACTAAAATAATAACTAACTTATATCACATCCCTCAAATATCCCAACATAATAACTAACCTTATATCACATCCTTCACACACCCCAATATAATAACTAACTTTACTTTACATCATTTACAACTTTCAATAAAAAAATATCTATATTCAAGTTTAATTTTAATCTTGTTAAATTTTATCTTATAAACAAACAGATCCTAAGGTTTGAAAATAATTTTATAGTATATTGATAAAAAAATAATAATTTTTAATTGAGATCAAAATAAATATTTTTTAAATTTTAGGAATTAAAATTAAAATTTTTAAAGAATTAGTACTAATTTATAAATTTTTTTATTCACCATTTGTAATAATATAGAAGAAAAGTTTGCAACGAGTGTGTTCTCGTGACAAAGAAATTACCCGCAAATATTCAAAAACTAATTTTGACTTCTTCTGTTAGTATGCAATATAAATATTCTATTGTCAAAATTATGTATTTTAAATTCAATCGCTTAAGCTTAAGGCAAAAATAAAATTAAATGTACAAGCTCTAAAATTATACTATAAGTATAAATCTTTAAAATTTTATGGCTTGAATCAAGTTTGCTTCTTAGAATTTGAATAATAACACTCGAATTAATATTAGACTGGACTGGGATAGATCTGATACATGAAATTAGCCTCGGGAGAGGAGAATAAGCCTTGATTACAACTAGACCTGGGCACGGGCCCGGGGACCCGCCCGACCCGACCCGACCCGAAAATTTAGGGCTTGGGTTGTGATAAAATTTTCATATTATTCGTTTAACCCGGCCCGGCCCGGCCCGACCCGATCATTTTCATGATCGGGCTTGGGCATGATCATCGGGGCCCCGACCCGACCCGGCCCGGCACTAAAGCTAACTTATAGTTTTATAATTATGATTTTATGTTGTAGAGTTGTAATAAAATTATAAAAGCTAAATTTTTATATGGTATTTTATATGGCGCTTAAATGTTTATATTATTTCAAAATTTAAATTATATAGTAATATTGATATTTAGGATTTTTGGAGTTAAAGCTTGTTATAAAGAAAAGCATAATAATTTTTTTACTTTGAGAAGAGTTTACCATTCGGGTCGACCCGGCCCGAGGCCATGTTGGGCTTGGTCACGTAAATTGACCCGAATGTATATGTATGGGTGTGATTTAACATACTCAATAGGTGACCCGGCCCGAGTTGACCCGACCCGAGCCCGGCCCGAGCCCGAAAGATGCCCAGGTCTAATTACAACGTGCTTAGGAGGTTGAGGTCGAAGTGTTAGTGTGATACCGCTTCTCCCGTAGGCTTGCCGTGGATTTCGAAAAATTTTATCGAGCATGGTGGAATGCAACGAGGAAAGGAGACAGAAAAAAGTGAGCGATACATTCATTTTTTTTATGTATTTGACGACGATTTTGATAGAATGATTAGATAAAACTTGTGTAGAATTTCAAAGACTCAAATTATAATTTTAAAAATCATGAACCTACACTATATTAGACCTTAACCTCATTTAATATTTTATTATTGATGTCAATAATAAAATATACATTCTCACAAGCGTTGATTTAGGTGAAGTCAATCTTTGAGTTTTTTGACAACTAAAGTTGAATTAATTAGGCCGACTGATTTTGAATCGAAAGTTTGATTTGAGTCGATAAAACTCGACTCTTTAGAAAATGCAAATTTCTAGAACTACACTTATTGACCACTCAAAGTTTGGGAGATAATAACAAGATGGGTTAACTATTTGTAGTCCAACCAAATCCTAGTGGGCTCAAACCTATGGCTCCCCAACTCATGTCGGCGATCTCATCGATTGGTGGTGGTGACTATTTTCAACCTTTTGTAGTCGTCATTCGATGAGGGAGTCACGTTATTCGTCAACATGAGAAAAAGAATATCTTTTCTTCCAGTAACATTGTGATGACTCAAGATCGAAAAGGACGAGGATTAATCAATAGGATAATGTTCACGAGATTAAATTGGAATTACTTGAATAAGAAGTGATAGATTTTTACATGGAGAGGCACAGAAATAAGTTGCATAAGTAAATAATGTGATCCTAATTTTTTTGAGTAAAATTGTGAGACTAATAATGAGAAACTCTGTAGTTAAATAACACTAAGATAGGTAACCTCTTAGGTAAGTACTTAAATCACGCAGTTTCTTAAAATCAAAGTAGATAATATCTTTATATTTAGATTACAGAATATTACAAACATAATCAGCAATTGTCTTGTTGATATGTTTAACATTGATTGGTTTCAAAATGATTTAAGGATTCAATCGTGATTATAATTGATCAACAAATCTATATTTTAAACTTTTAAAAAAATTAATTTTAATCTTTAAAATTCTAAAAGCATTACAATCATGGTCGCTTTTTTTATTCTCACCTTCTTCACACAATTTTTTTTGTGATAAAAAATATGAAATTTAGTCATTATTTAATTAGTTTCAACCGTTTATATATTCTAAATATTTATTATGCCATTTATTTTCAATATTCTTTAAAAATTTTAAAAAGTTAACAATTAAAAAGAGTATTTACATATATACCTCTTAATTCTTCTTCAATTACATAACAAACTTTTTATTTTTTTATTTTACAACTTAACTCCCAAACCTTCCAAAATTAACATATTTAGGCCATTTTAAAGATTTTTGAAAGAGTTTTTTACTTATTATAATTATTTAGATATTTATTATCATTGGTATGATATACAAAATATTATAAATATATTTGAGAATACATATATACTACTATTTATTTATTTGTTTAAAAAATTTGGAGAATTAAATTATAAAATAAAAGAATATCAGGTGTAATATATAATTGGAGAAGAATTAAAGAATATACATGTAATGACTTTAATTAAAAAATTTATAATATAATGATAAAAAATTAATAAATTATTTACAATTTAAAGATTTAAATTAAAATTTGGGATAATTATCTACATGCCATACCATTTAGTTTTATTTATGTCTTACCTATTCATTCTTAGTTAATTATGCTATGCACATTCAAAATATTATAAAATCTTACACGCACATTTTAACTTATTTCTATTATAATAAGTAATCATAATTTTTTAATAACGTAACTATAGTTAGCTTACAAAAAATTTGAGCC
Organism: Apostasia shenzhenica; assembly: GCA_002786265.1. Classification (NCBI taxonomy): domain Eukaryota; kingdom Viridiplantae; phylum Streptophyta; class Magnoliopsida; order Asparagales; family Orchidaceae; genus Apostasia; species Apostasia shenzhenica. The sequence goes on from KZ451889.1 coordinate 1,038,351, forward strand.
GTTCATCATATTATTTTAATGATATTTAAATATATTTGAGTGAAAATCATAAAACATTAATATTTAGGTGGCGGCAAATGAAGGAGAAATTTGCGACGTGAATTGATTTTAGAACAAATCAGCGCTTTAATGTGGTATTTAGGAAGAGAAAAATATGTACATTAATGGTAAAAATATAATATTAGTGATTTACTAATAGAATTTTTTTTTTCAAATAGATTTTGATTAAGTTTTAACTCAAGTGTGTGTATGTAAGATTTTGTAATATTTTGAGTGTGCATAGCGCAATTAACTAAAAATGGATGAGTAAAATATAAATAAAACTAAATAGTGTGGCATGTAGGTAATTATCCCTTAAAAGTTCTTAAAAGTTTTTAAAAGTTTAAATCAATTTGTAATGTGGTTTCAGTCCTAGAGGCCCGCATACAACTTATCCTTTACTTTAAATTATCTTAATTTTTTTTTGGATGAAAAATTATCTTAAATTTAAAAGATAGAATCTATGTGCAATTTGCAAATAAATTTATCCCTACCAAGATAACAATATCCACTTTAGATTAAACAATTTCCTTTTTGGACCGTCGAGATTCAAAATATTAAAAACTCGATTTGCGTGCCATATTTAGATAGGAATGGTTCATGCATAGCACGTTAGCATGAGATTTTACTTTGGGTAAATTACATTCAAATTCCTGAATTTAAGTCTTAATAACTCATAGACAACGCTTTTAAAATTATAATATCGTAAATTTTAATAAATTATTAAATAAATTTTATTATTATTATTATTAAATAAATTTTAAAATTATAATTATACCCCTCCCCTCTCTTTCTCCACCCAATCACCACACACGCGCGAGGCCGTGAGGCCGTCAGACTTGCCCAACAGCCGCGCGGCGTGTGCAACCCACATGAGGTTGTGCGGCCGCCGGACTCGTTGATGGCCACGAGGCCTCGCGTGTGCGCGAGGATCATGAGGAGAGAGAGGGGGAGGAGTATAATGGTAATTTTTTAAAAAAATTAATAATAGCAAAATAAAAATGACTCATTTAATAATTTATTAAAACTCAAAGATAACGTGGATTTGTGTGCTATTAAGCTTTAAACTCAAGGACTGAGTGTAATTTACCCTTTTATTTTTTTTCAAAAGCTTATTTCATTAACCCTCTTGCTCTCACATCGAAATATTATACCAATGTTTTAAAATTTGACCAAAATAGCTGAATTTTAACAATTTCGAATCAACTTTTGTGAAAATTGATTAAGAAGATGTTTGGTTCAATATTATTTCAATATCACGTTATGTCATCTAAAAAAAATAATTGTTTAATTTAATGATATTTATAAATAATCTTTTATAAGATTATAAAATTATTAAGTCAAAAGATAATATGTAAATATCATGCTTCTAAGTTACATGACATAACATTAAGATAACAATAAACTAAACGCCCTCTAAAAAAACCTATCAAGTTTCAATTTTGGCTGAAACTCAATAGTTTCGGTTGAAACTGTCGAAACTCATTTCTCTTCAAAAAATAATATTTAATAATTATTTTTAATAAAATTATATAAAGTAATTAATGGTGTCATTGTTTTCATTAGAATGGTAATTCCATTCTTTTTTATTCTATTCTATTGAAGTAAACATGCTATGAGCATTTAGCAAGCGGTATTTATATTATTAATGAAATGTTAAATATCTTTTAATTTCAAAAGAAGTCTCATAATTTGAGTCATAATCAGGTTGACTCGATTAAGGTGAAAGCATAACTTAGTTAAACCACGTATATTTTAGATGAGGTTAATAAGTCGGATTCAAAATTTGTCACCTATTACTTGGGTCTACACGTTTCATTTCTTGCCCAAGCATTACTACCCTAAGCTCGACTTTTATTTGAATTGAATCGGCATGGTTAATTAGCAAGTTATATGAAACTTGAAAATTCTAAAATAATTAATATAAAAATGATTGAATTTATTTAAGATAGTAATATGGGTAAATAGCATCTGGGTCCCTCTAGTTTACTCGTATGAGCAAATAGGTCCCTCGAATATTAAAATGTAGCAAACTGATCCGCTCTAGTTTGATGAAAATATGCATAAAGGTCCTTGAGCCCGTAACCGACGTTAGAAATCACCCTCTCTCTCCTCTCCGCATCTCTCTCCTCCCAATCGTCGGCGCACGGCAGACGCCGCCGGAACCAAGCGGCGTGTGCGACCCGCCGACGGTCGCGAGGCCGCCGGGCGGGTCACGCCGGTGTCGCCCGGTGCGCACGGGATCCGAGAAGAGAAGAACGCGCATGTGCCACCCACCGCGGCGGCCGCGCTGGGCACAGCACGGTCGCCGGCCGGTCGCGCCTGCGCCTCCCCGTGCGCAGCGATCGGAGGAAGAGAGGGACGCCCTCTCTTTCCTCCAGATCCCTGCGCCACGGGCGACGCTGCGCCGCAGCCGGGCCGCCGACGGCCGCGCGACATCGTCGGCGAGTCCTGAGCAGAGAGAGGCAGCTGCCCCGTCATCGCCCATGAGCGTCTCTCTCTCGATCCCGGCGAACGGGCGACACCGAGCGGTGACCCGCGGCGGCCGCGCGCCGCCGGCGGGTCATACAACGCCGCTTGGGTCGGCGGCGTCGCCTGTGCGCGACGATTGGGTGGAGAGAGATGTGGGAGAGGAGAGAGAGAGGGTGATTTCTAATGTCGGTTACGGCTCAAAGGACCTTTATGCATATTTCATCAAACTAGAGGGACCAGTTTGCTACATTTTAATATTCGAGGGACCTATTTGCTCATACGAGTAAACTAGAGGGACCCAGATGCTATTTATCCTAGTAATATTTTAAATACTTCTTTCACATTTACCTCATATTTAAATATAAGTAATTAATTTTATTTTATATTTTATATAAATTTTAATATTAAAAATTAAAATTTATTTTGAAAGTACAATTAACTGAAATATATTTTTGGATGGCAAGACGTAAGGGAGAAACAAAATGTGGGCTTTTAGTGGGCCTTCAAGGGTCATGATTGGCCCATTAATGTAATGACCCAATATAGCTGTTGGCCCATATGTCGCCTTCAAGTCATAACTTTAGTTTTGTTTTTAAAACTTTAATAAAATTTTAATTAGTAGTAAATAAAATGTGAAAAATAAAATATGAATTATTATCCAATGTAAGATAAATTTTTTTTTTTTTTAAAAAGTAAATTCCCTAACAGAAGATTAATTTTTCCATTATTAAAGAAGACTGAAATAAATGTAAACAGTGATATTTAGCAGGTCTAACCCCACCCATTACGAAGAGAAAGAAAACCTGCGTAAAATCTCCTCTTTTTAATCGGAGATGTGGAGAAGATCCGCTTCCTTCGTTCTCGACAAGGGGCTTCTACCATCTCCTCCCCGCGAGCATCCTCTTCGCTCCGCCGACGACGCTATGGAGCCCAACGTCCTCCAAGACCCTAACGCTAACCCTAGCCACGGCATCTCCGCGTACTACCAGACTAGGGCGGAGCACCACGCTGTCGTCACTAGCGACTGGCTCGCGCAAGCCCAGGCGGCCGTTGCCCTCGACGCGTCGGTTTTGCTGCCGGTGGTATCTTCAACACCCGCCTTAACCGGCGGAAAGCCGTTCAGCGTCATCGACGAGTTCAATTACTGGAGGAAGAAACCAGACCTGGCGGAGGCCGTCGCTGCGATCATGGCACTTGCAGCCTTCATCCGGTCCAGTGAGGCCACCACTATGATGGAGCTTGAGATCGAGCTCAAGAAGGCTTCCGACACGCTCAAGGTGAATCGCATTACGATGATTCCCAGTGCGATTATTTTTTAACTCTGAATTTCAACTATCAACTCTGAATTTCAAATTTTTTTGTTATTTTTTAGATTAAAATTCTTTTATGATGCGTCATGGTTCAAATTGGATTGCAACTGCTAATAGTTGAATGGCTAATAGATAAGTGCGGTTTTTTACTTGCGTTCAAGAGAAGTTCAGTGAATGTAGATGATAGTTGGATTGGATAGATGGAAACAGGACTTTATTTTTAAGTGTTTCTCTCTTAATTTCCATTTCTTTCAAGGTTCCTTGCTGATTGGATCAAGGTTTTTTTCAAGGTTCCTTTTTGATATTTGAAAAACGAACTTGAAGATAGGAAAGGTGAATTTGAACTAAGAGACATACCTTTAACCTGGCAGTTTTTTTCATTTATAGACAATCCTAGCCAATTATTCGCTTGACTAAGCTATTGTACTTTGTTGTCACTTCTTGATGGCTATTATGAACCACAATATTATTTTTTGAAAAATATTCAAGAAACTAGATCTAACGTTTCTTTCATGAATCCACACTCTATGGTGAGATGGTCTGAAAGGATGAATTTCACTTGGTGATACATAATTTATAAATGTAAATGTGCACAATTGTACTTCTAGTATTAGGCCCATACACTCTATGGTGAGATGGTCTGAAAGGATGAATTTTACTTGGTGAGACATAATTTATAAATGTAAATGTGCACAATTGTACTTCTAGTATTAGGCCCATACTTTTATGGTGGTTGTGCATGAGAATGTTTAGGCTATAGTATTTCAAGTTGATCTGTACTGATGTTTTTCGCAACGATGTAATTCTTTCTTGAAACCCCTTCTATCTAGGATGCAGATAGAAATCATTTTTGTTCACCTTAAAAAGCTGAAAAGGTGCATGCACCATCTGTTCATCTTTAGTCTTTTGTTCTTCAATCATACATCTGCTAGGCACCACTCTATTATATTCTATTGGAACACATCCAAGACGTTAATTCGCAAATGGGTCTTGGCCTTTAAGCATTGCCGCGTTGTCGTATGTAGGATGGTAATCGAGTCGAGTTTGAGCTAGGCAGTATCAAATTGAATTTGAAATTTTAGAGTTCATCTTGGCTCAAACTCACACCAGACTCGAAATTGTTTTGAGCGACCTAGCTTTGCTTTTGGCTTGAAACGTTCGAGGTCAAGTTGACTTGAATTGGAATTTTTGCCTGCTGAATTTGAGAATATATTTTTATATATATCATAAAATAAATATATATGGTATATGTATAATGTTTATAGATATACCTACGTATGATTAATTAATTAATTAGTTAATCATCTTGAGCCTATTTGAGTTTATATTGAACGATGTGATTGTCTTGAAGCCTCAAACTCGACTTAAAATAAAACTCAACCTCAAATTGTTGTTTGAAATTCAGCTTAGATTAATTCTAGTTGCGCCAAAACTTGAGTGAGTTTCCAGTTTCAATTCTTTTTGCTAGCTCTATTCGTACACCTCCCATGAGGGCCATAGATGAAGTCATCCTTCATCTTTAGGCTCTAGGTGCTCACATGAGCATACATTGTTTGCTATTCAGGTGCATTGTGGAAGCATTCCTGATTTTAGCATTCAGACTTGTTAGAGGATATTACAATTGCATGTTTGAATGGTCGTACAAACACGCTGAGAAGATATGCTGCTACCAAGAAACACCAAATTTGTAACTGGCTTTTTGGGGAGAACAATGGACCTGGTGATGAGAGAAGTTGATCGAGAGCCGAATTGAAGTGCTGGGTAGTTTCCTTGTGGATATTTTATTTTGTGTCATACCATTTAATTCTAGGGATGCTTTTTTCAAAGCTTCATTTATTAAAATAAGTGATACATGTCATGTACAGATTATCTTTATAAAACTAGTAGCATTTAAGCCACTGTTGGCCCTTTTCGAAACATTAAAACTTCTTCAAAAGAAATCTTGAACACACTGTTTAGCATGAAGTGTCAACGGAGAGATTGTTCCTTTGAGTCATTCAGCTTGAAACCAAGTTCACTTAAAAATAAAAATAAAGATGCCTTCTTGCAAATTTATCATCTCAGACTGGGTGGCTTAAACTTGAAGTTCTACCTTACCACTATTTCTCCATCTTTCAGAGACCCAAAGAACCACCAATGCATTGCTCTATTTCTTTACTGCTATAGAAACAATTATAACTAGCAAATTGAAGCAGTGCCCAGAAGGCATAGGTGGCTGTTACAAGAATTCTCTGATTTGGCTAGATATATAACCGGCATTTTCCAGCTCTTCTTCATCTTCTCATTACCATTTCTATATTCAATTCAATAACTCAAGTGTGGTGAACGCTTCAGGCCAACTATTTTTAGTGGTGTACTTTTGATTGGCCAGCATGACCAGGTTGGTTGCATTAATCTTTGTTGCTAGTTCTTTCCAACTTTAAGTTATTCAAAGTTGGATTGTTCTCCAGATTATAGCCAATCATCCCTGTTCACGCAGTCAAAATGGCCAGACTGGTCCTATTTTTTGTATTGCTAGTTTTATTGAATGTTAGGGCTAGGATTTATGTTTTATTTAATTTTATCTAAATAGAAGCATTTAACGGCTTCTGTATAAAGATGTAATCCTGTTGTTTTGTTCAGATTTTACTTGAGCTTGAACATGTTTTAAGTTTTGATGCGTCTATTTATTATGAAAGGCGTGCACTATGCTGCGCGTGTGTAGGTTCACCTTCTTATATATAGCATTTTTTGATGATTGCATTACAGTCATGGGATACAACATCTATATCATTGTCAGCTGGCTGCGATTTATTCATGCGGTATGTAACTAGAACTTCCGCACTGGAGTATGAGGATTTCAATGCTGCAAAACTCCGTCTAATTGAACGTGGTGAAAAATTCGGAGAAATATCTTTGAAGGTAGTCATTCTGTTACAAATTAGTATTTTTGGTAATTAAGGATCAAATTACCAAATCGGTCTTTTAGGCCCGTCGAACCATTGCAATGCTTGGTCAAGATTTTATATTTGATGGCTGTACAGTACTTGTCCACGGTTTCTCAAGGGTTGTGCTTGAGGTACTAAAGCTGGCAGCTTCAAATAGGAAAAACTTTCGGGTTTTGTGCACAGGTCTTTTTTCGCAATATAAATCTTTTTCTTTGTTTCCAAGTCTTAGATATGCTTAAATATAAACATTGCTGCTTTGTTTATGTAGAGGGTCGACCAGATAGAACTGGTCTGCGCTTTTCCAATGAACTTGCACAGCTGAGAGTTCCTGTTAAACTTCTAATTGATTCTGCTGTGGCATATACAATGGATGAGGTTGATATGGTATTTGTTGGAGCTGATGGCGTGGTTGAGAGTGGAGGGATAATCAACATGATGGGAACATATCAAATTGCATTGGTGGCTCATAGTATGAACAAGCCTGTATATGTGGCCGCTGAAAGTTACAAGGTATCCATATTCTTCATAATCTCTTCATTTCATCAATCAATCGCCTTATTTCCAACTGTTTGATTTGGATTTGTAAATTTCTATTCTTCAGTCATTTCCTTGGTGAAGTATGATGAAGTGGAATTAAAAAAGGGGAGAAGAATGCTAAGTAGTGGGAATACCAGAAACTTACAATTGATCTCAATGAATAAATCGAAGATAAGTTATTGAAGCGTGTAAATCTGCTTTGAGAAGAGGTGAAATTAAGTAATAATACAAAACAGTGTTATTGATGCTTATTGATACCACCTATACATGTTGGCCACCTAATATTAACCTATGGAATACAAAAAATCAAGGAAAATTCATGATTAATAGTAGCTTATCCATTTGTTGCCAGCATACAAATAAAAGATCAAGAAACTAAGAGCAAATTACTTATAGGTCCCTATAGTTTGCTTATAATTACATTTTGGCTCACATTTTTTGAAACCTTCACTTTGGTCCCTAAATTGAAACTATAGGGACCTATTAGGTCCCTATTTTAATGTAACCACCTGTGACCAAACTATAGCACTTGTTGTTAGCTTTACATTGACATGTGTGTTCAATATCTCCTTCCAGACTAATATTTGGTCACAGGTGCTATAGTCTTTCTTATGGTCAAACTTCCCAAAATGCTGCTCGACCAGTTGTACATCATATATACTTCTTATTTATGGTTATAATAAGTACAAATTCATGAAACTTCTATTTATGGTTTCATGAAATATCCTCCCTTTTATTTTAGTTATATTGATCTGCCCCTGACTTTGCTTCCCACCTACGAGTGATAATGGGAGTGTGGATGGAGGTTTTGGGACTTCAGTTCCTTTTCTCTGGCTTTATGGTTGGTTGGAATTTTTCAGCTTTCTTTTTTGGAGTTGGTGGTGAGATTGTTTCCTCTCTCTCTCTCTGGAGGTTTGTTGGAGAGGAATAAGAGGCAAGGGGGAAGAAGAGTAGCGTGGAAGCGTGGAAAACTTTTGCAATCCCACTGTTTTTGCTTCTTTTTTCATTAAATTGGTTCTCTCATGTTTATAGAAATCTTTTATTAGGTTGGATTAATTCAAGTTTGGTCCATTTACTTGTTTTCATAGGTCTGAATGGTGATTGTGTTACAACTTTTATTCCTTTTCAGCCCACGCTGCTAGAGCGCTTGGGAACTAGTAGAGTTTGTCATCTTTCATGGTAGAAGCGAGTGACTGGCAGGGTGTCTTCTTGAGGTCTTTCCTTAGCTTTTGGCTTCTGATGTTATTGTGCTTTTGATCTGTGGAAAACACCAAATTATGAAACAAATTATGAAAAGGAACAGTGCTTTGAGGAGGCAAGCAAGAAGATTAACTATTAAAACTAAGTTTCTTTGAGGGAGCACATGGGAAGAATACAAAATGAGGAAGAATTTCTATCTCTGCTCAAGATCGAGATGTCTTGTTTAGTTAAAGAAATATCTGTGTCATAGCAAAAAAGAAGGTGAAGATGGAGCCCTGGTGGTTTTCTTGGAACGTCCTGCTACTTTGCTGCTCTTTCTTTGAGAAGAAGGTGAAGCCCTAGATTTTTTGGGTTCACTCGCGCCTTGAGTTTAGTTTTTGATTTCGTCTATTGAAATTTTTTTTCGGCAGCTTCAGTTATCTAATTTGAACTTACGTCAAATCTACTTTCTACTTTTTTTACTTTCATTTGTTTTAGATTTCTAAAGTTCGAAGGATCTTATATACTTTGTATGAACAGTTTGCTCGGCTTTACCCATTGGATCAAAAAGACCTTGCCCCTGCTCTTCGCCCAATTGATTTTGGTGTCCCAATTCCTTCGGGGGTCGAGGTTGAAAGGAATGCAAGGGATTACACTCCACCGCAATATCTCACACTTCTTTTCACTGATCTTGGAGTTCTCACGCCATCTGTTGTAAGTGATGAGCTAATTCAGCTATATCTGTAGTAACATGCTTCAAACATAGTTATCCATCAAATTTCCTCACTATTTTTGCTCATCATGTGGAAAGCTCACTTTATTTCTTTTTCGATACAAATTCTACTGACATGCAAAATTCTTTTGTTTCGGGTCATTTTTTTTTATATACTCGTATACAAAACACCAACAAAAGGTTATTTTTGATGCATTGAAATATTTTTTAGATTCTATTGTCATTTAGTGCTTGATATAATTTTTGCCATCTTATCATGACTGATTTTTTTGTGAGTATTCATGTCTCATGTTATTGTACTATTCATAAAATATTTTATTATTATTGTTTTTTAAAAAATATTGTATGGAATTAGATTCGATAATATTTTGTATGATTAGTTTGTTAAGGATGAACACACAAGTTATTATAAGCATTTCTGTTGTTGATATTTGTTCTTGTTGCATGGGTAAATATTATATATTTTAACATGTATTATTATCTTTTATTGATGCTATATGAAATTAACCACCTGGTCAATCAAATGTTGACCACATATGGTTGACCAACTCACCATCTCGTCGACTAGTTCACCAATTGGTTGACAAGTCAATCTCGATCATTTAGTTGGACGATTACGTGGTTGATCAGTTGATCGGTCAATTGGTCAACCGCGTGATTGCTCAGCTGGTCGGTTACGTTGACCTGTTGGTAACATCGATCACATGATTGATGTGTGGTTGATGTTGATCAGCTAGTCGATCAACTATTTGACTTAAGTCTCGTGACTTTGGTCATTCATAACATTTGAGTCTGCGCCAAAAATATATATAATCGTGTCTAAAAAATGGAATCTAATTATCATAATATTTATATAATATGATAAATATCAAAATAATATTAAACTAATGCTCCTTTAGAATTATCTCAAAGTTGTGGGCAAATTGATCCAATAAAGTCTTCATGTAAACAACGTGAATCAAATTAGGGGTAATTTAATTCAAGTTCTTGAGCAATAGTATGCATTTTCATAAAAATGAAAATCATTCGGATTCTTCCTGTCTAAAGTTTTTTCTATGCAATTGGTGACTTTTATTGTGAAATTTGTTAATTTTTAATATAAGTTTTCTTTTTAAAAAAATTAAAAATATGTCATGGACTCGTGCGAAAAAATATTGGGCAAGAAGAACCCAAAAAGTGTTTTCAATTTTAGGCCATTCGTGGGATTAGAGTCTACCTAAAGGATCTGAATGCAATTATTCCATCAAATTATTAAAATTAAATCATGAAATAAAAAAAATATTTGAGCTGAAATTAATCAAATGAAATTCAAAAAAAAAAAAAAAACTACTCATTAGATGAAAGTTGTCTAGAGTAATACAAAATACGTAGACTAATTTAGCGCTTAATTCGATTTAAAATTGTAAAAAAAAATGATTAAATTTGAATAAATCTCAAAGTAAACAAAAGTTTTACTATTTCTTTTTAAAGCTGTCAAATAGAATTAATTTTTTCTTTAAAAAAAAAAACGAATTAACTCAAATTTTGAGAATTAAACAAAAGTTTTACTTAAAAGTGCTATTTAGGTTTTTTTTCACTAAAATTTTAGCGGATACTATTAAGGGGGCGTTTGGTTCGATGCTGCGTTGATATTATATCGTATTATTTAGATGTCATGATGTCTAGGTGTCATTTTTTGATTGATAATTTTATAATTTTTTAGAAGACTATTTAAAGATGTCGTCAAACCAATTTTTTTTTAAATAACATAACATAATATTAAGATAATATTGAACCAAACACTCCCTAAGTTTAATCGTAAATTATTATTTTAAAAAATTTTAAAAATTATATTTATATATTAATAGTTGTTATTATAGATTAGGATATAAAGAAGAAGGAAAAGTTGATGTTATTGAGTTTTGTTTGTGTATAAGCTTAAGGAAAATAGGCATAAATGATTTAGATAAATAAATTGTAGACCGGTTGAAGTTTTAGTAAAAAATTGAGATATTAAATTTTGATTAAATAAAAGTAGGGATAGAAAAGCTAAAAAAATGTTATAAACGAATTCTAAGGAATAGTTTTATATATTAAAAATTTAAAAAAAATTATTAACTGATAAAGTGAAAAAAAGAAAAGGAATAATCTTTAATCTTTCACGAGTAATATATGGCAAAATCTATTTATAAATATACAAAATGATTTGAGTTTTTTTTATATGAAAAAAAATAATTTATTTTTTAAATTTAATATCAAAGAATTTTATTTTAATATTATGAAGAGCATAATCTATAACATAAAGTTGATTCTAAGATTTATATTTATATTGGATGTGTAATAGAGTTGATTTTTACAGTTAAAATTTATATTGAGTTAAAAAAATATCTCAAAACAAACGAGGAGTGAGTTTAGAGTCGACCTAAAAGACTTCTTAAAATGTCTCCCTACTCGAATGTCTCAAAATTAATCTTACTAATTTCTCTCTTGAAAGAAAATACGAAAGACTTTAATGATCTCAAGGCCCCTACATGACTCCTTGTTTACTCCAATTTTTTCAATCAACTATATTTCAATCTATCATTTGAATTTTTCTCTTTCATCATCTTCAAAAGAAAAAATTATTACATGTAGATGGCCGACCATATAAGGAGTCTCGTGCTAACTGTGAGGCTTCACGTGTGCTACGGTGGGCCTCGCACTCAACAACAAGTGATGGAGCAGAAGGTAGGATCGTCTGATCATCCTTAACTGTCTATTCGGGCGTGACCGAATGGACTGACCAGCATAACACGTAGTCAGGCCACCTTGTTAGTTCAACCTGATGGTCCAAAACAATTAGACTATTCGGTCATATCATATTGGTGGTGTGACCAAACTTGTAACGACCTTGGCTTTTACCTCGGCCGTTACCTAATTTTTTTTATCCTCAAATAATTCCACTATATCTCAATATAAATTTATCCTCAATATATAATTACTACATTATGCCATAAATAAATATAAAATCTTGAACACAAATAATCTAAAATAATCTTCCAATTGTCTCTCACCCATGCCTCTTATGCATATGCTAAATCTGTAAAAATATTGCCGTAAACGATGTCAGTCCACCAACAGGACTCAGTAGAAGATATCAACTAACTATGAGCCACATAAAATATTTAATAAGGTTTCATGATCACAAATTTATTATTTTAAAATTTAAGAGAATTATTACATGCATACACAACAATATTTATAGACTTATATCAAATAAATAAATAACATAATTTGCGACTATGATAATTAAGCATTATTAAAATGTATAATAAAAGATATCAAATAAAAATTTATAACACAAGTACTATCAAATAAATGAGCATGTATATCATGAGTTTCTTATAAACAATTGAACAGTATAAATACATGATAGATAATTAGCACAATACAAATATTAAACATAAACAAGTGCAATATGATTTACCTAATAATTATAATATAAACATGATAACAGAACAAATATAAAAATATGATTAACGAGTAAGTTTTTTTTTTAATTAATTTTATTTTACTGTTTTGGGCCCGTGATTTCTCGTATTAAGCCTCAGCTGCCTTTTACACATTTGGGGATCGTCACCCCCCATAAATAGCCCTTCGTAGGCATATCCAATGGACGTCGTCGCGCCAGATATCATGTGAGAACCTCTAGTAGACACGTATCCATAGCAGACACATCTGCTTTAGGGATCGTCACCCCACATGATAGTCGGAAACTGCCAATGGACACCGTCGTGCCAAATCTCATGTACTCGAGCTAAGGCAGATGCGCAATTTCATAGAAATTATATTTAACTTTTAATCCATTGTCGCCTTTAAAATCTTGATTATAAATTTATTTACATAGCAAGTTCATACACTTGCCTAAATATTATATTATATCTTTGAATGTGACAGCAAGTCTGTACACTTGCCCTCTCGTACGTGTCACAAACATAAGTAAACATATTCTCATCGAAGGTGATGACATCCGTACACTTGTCTCCCATAGGTGCCACAATCGCAAGTCAATATATTCACATTGAATGTGATGACAAGTCCGTACACTTGCCCTCCAATAGATGTCACAAACACAAGTCAATATATTCACATCGAATGTGACGATAAGTCCGTACACTTGTTCTCCCGTAGGTATCACAGTCAAGAAAAAGAGGCATATCATTATATTATATATTTATCTTTTTATTGAATAAATAAACAGAGCTAGCAATTAATTTATAATAATTTACATCCACCATATATTATCTAACTTTTACAATCCACCTTGTACATCTTAACCTTAATAATTTAATTTTAAGTTATCTCTTCTATTGAATCAAATTTCTATAGTAATCAATAATCACCAATAAAAATAATCATGATATCTTCAAAGATATTTTAATCTAAACTAATAAAGATCATTAACTCTCCATATATAATTTGTGAAACCTCAATCAAAGTTTGATGAGAGTATAATTAGAGCTAATAATATAACTATAATCTATATTTGAGCCTCATATTAAAGTAAATCAATTTGAATCATAATCAATTCTAAATTTCACATTTTTATTGCTCTACGATTATAAAAATATAATCACTATTCGAATCAAATCATCTATCAATAAATCTATTTAGCTTAAGTTTTAAACTCTAAATCATCAATCCTCAATATATCATAGCATTTAAAATTAATTTCATAAGTCTAATTCTTCTAAATATAATAACTAATACCACTGCCAAAGTAACTCAATTGTTTGGACATCTAATAATAAAATATATATTTCTTGGCTAATTAATGAAAGTACTATATAAATATGATAAATAATCAAATAATCTAATAATATCCAAATTTATATTCAATAGCAATCATCCGACGTAAGAAATTTTCATTTAATCTACATGTGATCATAAGCTCTTTTAAAAATAAATTTTTATGTCAATTTTCTCTCGCAAAATCTCATCCAAAAGGAACTTTTTAAAGAACGATTTCTACATAAAAATTATAGTATAATATGTCCTCTATCTGCATATAAATTTTTATATCAATCCGAATTCATTTGGTACACCAAATCTCCTATGAACTAAACTCGGTCAGAAAATTTGAATTTCTGTTAGATTTTACTTATAACATCGAAATCATAATTTCTATTTAGAATTAATCAAATATTTCTTCACAGTTGTAGGTAACTTCAAGATCTAACTTACCACCATTTTTCATCAAACTTCGAGATCATTTGATACCCCAAACTAATGCTACAAAGCTCAGATTCGAAACAGAAATATTCGAGCAATATACAATCTTGTGTATATTTAAACAAATTTCTCTAATAAAATAATTTAAGCCCATAAATAAAATTTACAGCCATAAATATAAAGAAAATATTAGCAATATAATAAAATAAAATTTCATAAATAATTAAATATTAAATTTATTCAATTCTTATCAAATTATTATAAATCAAATTATGCGAATTCTTATCTTTGATTAATTTAAATCTTAATAGTTAGAGAGATCTCCTACCTCAAGAAATTATGAAAATATCTCCTTTTTCTTCCTCCTTTTCCTCTTGCCTTCTCATCCAAATCTTCGAAATCCTTCTTCCGTCGTTGCCGATTCGAAGGAGAAAGGTTGTGATGCCTCGGATCTCTAATTCTCTCTTCTCCTTTCTCTCCCTCTCCTCTCTCTCTCACCCTCTCATTTTCGGCCAAAGAAGGGGCTAGGGCGGGCGGTTACGAATCGGGAGAGGGTAAATCGGTGTGTGAGAGAAGAGAAATATTATTTCCTCTAATAACTCATTCTAACGATAAATCTGGTATTTCTTCCAAGGCTAAAATTAAGGGATAATTAAATCTCATAAATTCAAATTTTAAATAATAATAACAAATCATCCTTTAACCTATAAACCATATCTCTTAATTATCTCCAATTTTGATAAATATCGTCATGAGAATTTTAAATCAATAAATATTCAAATAAATTATGAGATATTAAATAAATTCAAATTTAAATCAAGATTTTTTTTTAATATTTCTCTTAATATTTTCAAATAAATACTAGACCTTACAAAAATTATTTCTAGATCTAATATTTTTTTTCTCATTCTTTTTATGCCATTTTTAGAGATCAAATAAATCAAAGATATCACCCAAAATTTTCTCTATATTTTTTATACTAAAATATCGTAAATATCATTTATCACCCAAATTTGCACATACAATTCCAATTTATAATACATATCAAATCCAAATTTTCGAAATGTTACAAACCGTCCGATTATTTCCTTTGTCAATTGCTGCCAAGTGCAGAGCCCATTGCAGTGCATATAACACTGCTGTTGGCCCTCAATTCCTAACCACATCAGAGATTCGAACCCAATAATTTTTGCTTCAAAAAATTCCAAATATTCTTATTATACCTTCATCATTTAAAAAAAAAAAGTAAATATATTAGAGTAATATAATCACAATATAGTCCATTAACTCATTTAATTAAATCTTTATATTTTTCATATTTCAATGAGGTCCAATGTAATGTTATCTATTATATATAAGAAATATTGAGATCATTGAAATTACAAAAAAGTTTATTTAATGTGATTCCTTTTTTTTATATAAGATCTGATGTGATCTTTGTATTTTGTGTATCTAAATTCTAAATACCTCCTAATAAGTATGACTTTTCCAAACTTATTTTAGAACTTTACCTAAAATAAGAAGAAATAGGTTAATTGAGGCAAATGTATTTATAAAAGTTGTGTTAAGCAGGACATAGGGAATTTTATTATAATAAATAATAATATGTACTCATCTCATGTTTTTTTTTAATAATAAAGAAGTAATACAAATAAGAGAATTTATATCAAATTGTGCTTTATAAGATTGTTGTTAAGACCATGACCAATTGACTTAAAGACGCACTCCCTAACATAATTTTTGAAGCTCAAAGCGCCTTTGTTCTCCATCGATTAATATCAGACAATATTATAGTCGTGTATGAAACTCTCCACTCTATGAAGATAAAGAAAGTAGGCTTAACTGGATTGTGTGCTTCAAATCTTGACATGAGCAAGGCATATGACAAAGTTGAATGGGTTTTCCTTAAGAAGATGATGCTAGCAATGAATTTCCCACAAGTTTCATCGATCGGATCCTCAAATGCATCACCTCAATATCCCTTTCTATCTCAGTAAATGGGACAAATTTTGACAATGTTATTCCAAAACAAGGATATAACATTTCGTGATCTCAATATAGAAGTATTATCTGATTTGATTTTAGAAAACTGCATGCTTGAGTGCTTTTCAAGAGGTTATCAATCCTAGTACTACTCCAACCCAAACACGATTAACTACAGAATTTTTTATTATTAGCCTCACGGTTTTACCTCAAAAGACACCTCCATAATTTGAGATCATATTACCTACTTATATACCTTAGAATTTCTCTCCCTTTTTTGATGTGAGACGATTCATTCTGTGCCTATCTCACCATTTTTTATCAGCCTAGAAACCTACTATGCACTTTGCTTTAGTGATTTCTTTCTTTTAGGATATCACCCAATGATCACTTCCCATCCTCTTCAGCTACAGGCATCACAGAGGACTTCGTCAAGGTGATCCATTATCTCCGTAGCTCTTTCTTATATACATTGACGGCATATTAGCTATACTTTCTTCAGCCCAAGATCTCAACCAGATCCATGGTGTCCATGTATGTCGAGGTAGCCCCAGCATCACCCACCTCTATTTGCTGAAGGCGAAAAGTTCTAAGAAATTCTTTTGCGATCTTGTTGAAAATTTAAGCATGAAGTTGATTGGTGCAAAGGAAGGAGAAGACGTCGAAACATCTCACTCTGAAAACTCGACAGAACCATGGAGATCAATTTGGCGCTCACAAATTCCAAACAAGGTTCACAGCTTCGCATGGCGTGTATGCTAGAACTTCCTTCCTACATTCCAAAACCTATCTCGCCATAATTGTTAATAGTGATTGAAGATATAATTATCAGCAGTAGCTAATTGATTATAATGGCTAATATATGGTAATTGATAGTGACTGGATTATAATAACAGAATGCCATACAGGTATCTGGCAAAGTGCCTCTGAGATGGTATTAAACATAAAATAATTTACAAATAAAATATTTTTTATATATTTTATTTATTTTTAACACTTATTATTCTGAATCTACTTAATATTTATAAAATTAATGGCTCGTTTGGTTCGATTTTTTTTTTCAACTTAATTCAAATTTTAATTATAAAAATCAAATTTATTTCATATTTAACACAAATATAAATATTAAAATTAATTTTATTTTATATTTTACATAATTTTTATTATTAATTTTTTTTTATTAAATTTATAAAATAACTTTTTTTATCTAAAATTTAATCCTCGACCAAACGAGTCCTAAAAGTGGCATGACCTTAATATAAGTATGTCTCAATTCTCATGTCAATAAACCTTCGCCTCTCTCTCTCTCTCTCTCTCTCTCTCTCTCTCTCTCTCTCTCTCTCTCGTCGTTGATCCCGGCCGGCACTCGAATGGATAATCCGCTCCGGTTGCGAGATTCAAGCGGACGCAGCCGCTCCTCCTGCAAGGGGCTTCTTTTCTGCGGGACAAGTTAGTTTCGAGAAATGATGGTTCGTTGCTCATCCCCTCCTCCCTTAACTCTGTTTCGATATATTTCGCTCTGCTAATATATTCTCTTCTCTCTTGTTTTTAATAAAATGTTGCAAGTGTTCCAGTCGATCGCCGCACGAGAAGATTTCCATCATATCGTTCATATGCTTTGCCTGGATGCCAGAAGCCTTTCTGTTGTTCAGGGAATCGGCGATCTGTTATGCAAAGTTTTCAGCCGAGGAAATCGTCACCCTTACACAAGGAGGTTATCATCATTATATTTTGTGTGGCCTGCCCTTTTGGGGATCCCTTACTCCTTTTGCCTTCAATTTCATAATGCCTGGAAGATATTTCCCTGAAGTCAAACAAAATTTCCAATTTTTGGAGCTGTAGGATTGATGGGCGGCGGCGGCGGCTGCGACCACCATCCGATATTGATAGCAAGGAACTTGCTATTGAAGAGCCGTTGGAAATCAGTGCAGTTGACTGTTTCTTGAAACAGGAAAAGGATCAGAACAACCACAAGGGTGATGGAGATTCCCATTTTGTGTTCAATGTATTGGATTCAGTCATTGTTGGAACTATGGAGCGTTTGAAAAATCTGAGGTTTGATTTTCTTCTAGTTTGCTGTGGGTGCTAGCTTGGTATGATAACTGAATGAAACCCAGCACCTTAGGAATTCTCTGTTTGTATTAAGTATTTAAATCTTAAATACCCATAAGATTACATATCGCACTATAGTGGACTGCAGCTGTCCGCGGAAAGATTATATTAGAGAAAGAGTGGGTACGGCACATATTGAGGATACGATGACCGGGGGAAATTTAGTGTGGTTTGGGTATGTGCATGATCTATCTCTAGAGACCTTTGTACATAAATGTATGATTATTCAAGTCAGGACACTACGAGAGGAAGTGGAAATCCCAAAATGACTTAGGATATGATTATCATACATGCTATTACATCACCTGCGCTAATGTAAGCGTTTGTTTGCATAAAGCTGAATGGAAAAGAGGAACCCATGTAGATGTTTTTTAAATAGGTATAAAATGTCTGTATGTTTTCTTTGGGGAAACTTTCTATCCCTGAATATTTCTGCCAAGCAGTTGTTTGTTGCTACCATGCTGACAGTTTTTCTTGAATTTACAGGGAGAACATCTTTCTGCTTGGAAGATGTAATTTATATGATGGGGTGGAGAATACCTTCAGTTTAAATCATGTTTTTAAATTTGCCTCTGAGAGCGACTGTCTTTTAATTAGAAAGTTCTGCATGGAAGGGAAGGTAGAACATGCTCTGAAACTCCATAGCATGTTACTGCAGAATCATATTGTCCCGAGTTTGCATACGTACAATTTCCTCATTAATACACTTTGTAAATTCAGTGATTTGTCAACTGCAGCCCAACTTCTGGATCTGATGCCCAAAGTAGGAGTTACTCCTAATATTGTTACCTACAACACACTCATTGATGGATATTGTCTTTCTGAAAATGTTGACAAAGCTCTCTATCTTTTTTCATTGATGTATCAGAATGGAGTTGCACCCAATGTTATCACTTGCAATACACTTGTCCATTACTTCTGCAATAAGGGACTTATAGATCAAGCTAAAAAGCTACTTGTTCAGATACTGGATGATAACAATGCTGCAAACGTAATTACCACAACGATTTTTATTGATGGACACTGTCAGACAGGGGATTTGAAACAAGGTCTTGAGCTTTGGAATGAAATGCTGAATAAAGGAATACGTGTTGATCGCATTGCTTACAATGTGCTCATCCATGGTTTTTCTTTGGTACAGAAAACAAAGCTTGCATACATATATGTGTCTGACATGTTTAAAAGGGGGTTCCCCCCTGATATTGTGACATTCAATACTCTTATAGGTGGCCATTTTAAAGAAGGGGAAATTGATGAAGCATTGGACCTTCATGGTAAGATGACTCTTTTCAATGTTGTGCCTGATCATATATCATACAGATTGCTCATTCGTGGTCTTTATTTGCATGATTATAAATTCAGAGGTTTTCAATGTATACGAAAGATGTTGAGTGATCAGATGGTCCCTGAACCTCTTATGTGGAATCTTGTTATTAATGGCTATGCTAGATGTGGTGAAACTTATCATGCTACTATGTTGACAAGTATGATGGTGGCATGTGGTGTGCTTCCTAATACGTACACATATAATGCACTTATCCTTGCCGAGGTTAACAGTGGAAGGGTAGCTCAAGCCATAAATCTGAAGGAAGTGATGATTGCTAGAGGACAGTTTCCAGATGTTGTTACATATAACTTGTTGATACGTGCCACTTGCAATATTGGCTATACTAGTCACGCACAGAAGTTGCTTCGAGAGATGCTTAACCAAGGTTACAAACCTGATTTTATCACTCACACTGAGTTAATCAGAGGACACTGTTTAAATGGTGAAATGGAGAAAGCTGAAGATATTCTAAGAAAGCTTGAGCTGACATCTCATTTCACTTTTGACCATGTACCATTCCAGATAATTATCAAGCATTATTGTAAAATGAGAAAATTGGCTGAGGCATATGAGATCTATAAAAAAATGGTCAGCAAAGGTCTTGTCGGCAGTTACTCCTTGTACCATTCATTGTCAGCGGAACTGAGGAATAGAGGGTACCATCAAGAAGCCATTCAAGTTTATGATAAAATGGTTAGCGTGGTGCTGCAAGAGTGTGAAGGTGTAGGCTAATTTTACAGCAATTCTGATGTGTAGTATATTTCTCTCTTTTTTCAAGCTTCGAGGAAATTGAAAATAAAGATCATGCAGTAAATGTTCAGTTGTGTGCAGTTAATTTTTTAGGGAGTTCATCATTAGGGAATTCATCAAATCAATTAAGTGCTCCTTTCATTTCCAGGCTTTGTTGAAGGTAAGAAGATTTCATGAAACTTCTTAACATGTCTGTCTGCTGAGAACAATCATGCAATTGTGCCATATTCTGGTAATTGAAGGGAGATGGTAGAAGGCAGTTTTTCTGTTGCATACGCATCTTTACTGTTGAAGCTTTTGAGGAAGTCTAAAGAACTTAGGAAGAGCTGTTGAATCTTTTAAGGAAGTGTAAGCAAAATCATCTTTTTTTGTTCTGATAATTATGGATTAGATTCATCCTACTTTAGTTATCTTTAAAGGGCCTGCTTGTTTAGCTAGGTTAAAATTCCAACCTACTTTATTTCATCTTTAGTCATCCTACTTTATTTCACATCCAACACAAATTCCAACCCTAAAATCAACTTTATTTCACATCCTACACACTTCCCAATATTAAAATAAATTTTTTTTCCATCAACTCTATAAAATAAAATATTTTCTCTTTCCTTATCCAAATCTATCCTCCAACCAAACAAGCCCTTTAATCCGGATGTAGGCTCTGAGAAAACTCAAATATAATTTCATTTATCAAAATAGGTTATTTCTTACAATGCAAGGCAACCTCTATATATAGAGATCCTATGACGAAATTTGGAAATATAATACTGAATGCTGAAAATAAAATGTCAAATAAATCTAAATAAATAAACTAATTCTATTATAATAAAATCAGCTCTAAATATGTCGAGCCTTCAAATCTCTTAAATCTGCTTTAAATTTGCTTTAAATCAAATTTGGATAAAGATAATATGAAATCTCCAATTAGTTCTAATTAATTTGAATTTGAATTTTGATTCAGCAACATCCTAGTTGTTAGATTCAATACTGATCCTGTCTCCACCACTTATATGGGTCATCGACGTTGGTTATGTTCAAATCATCCATATTGGTTTCTGAGACACCACCTATATAGGTCATCGACGTTGGTTATATTCAAATCATCCATATTGTTTTCAAAGAAACTAATTTGATGGCATGAATGAATTGGACATTTCTCTAATTTCACCTAGTGGATTTGATGTGCTTGCTCAAATAGAACATATAGTCCACTATTATGTTAAAGCTTCTACATTTTATAAAAAAAAGTAAGAGGAGATACAAGAGGTCCAAGAAGGACTGAATATTGATGTACCAGAGTGATAATTGGGAGCAAGAATTAGAATTTATACCTCAAGTGAAGAAGGTCAAGCTTGGAAGAGAAGAAGTATCTTTTTTGAACTCTCTTTCTGCTAATTTAATCTTTTTCGTATTAACTTAGATTTAATGAATTTTGAAAAAAAATAATCTTGATCATAACATTTCTAAACATTGATGGAAAGACTAAAGCTAACCTTGCTTTGCAAGATATAGGAATAAGACATCTCCATCCTCAGATGCAACCTAGTGGTCAATTTATTTTGCCTCATGCATGATACACAATGTCAACTAATGAAAAGTTCATATTCTTAAATTTGTTAAAGGAGTTTAAAGTTCCAAGTGGCTATGCATCAAACATTGCTCATGAAGTAAATTTAAAGGAGAAGAAAATTATAAATTTAAAGAGTCATGATTGTTATATATTAATGCAAAATTTACTCTCCTTAGCCATGAGAGCATCTATGCAGGAGGTTGTAGCAATTATTTTTGAGAATTCATCTTTCTTCAGAACTTTATGTTCTAAAGTCCCTTGATCCCAATGAACTAGATCAATTGAATCAAGAGTTGCTTTAGCTTTATGTCACATGGAGAATGTCTTTCCTCCAAGTTTTTTTCACTATCATGGTTCATGTAATAATCCACTTTAGATCAAATGGATATATTCAATTGAAAGGTCAATCACAATATTTATAATGTTACCTAATTTTTGTATGTTTATGTAATCCATCTTATGTCACTACTTACAAATCCATCATTACATATATGTAGGTATTTGATGTTTTTCAAAAATCTTGTTAGCAATAAGGCTCATTCTAAAGGTTATATCACTATGAATATTTAACCCTTTTGCTTAAAGGGATAGAAACAAGATTTAATCGAACTCAACGAAATTATGATATCAAAAATAATAAGTCAATTATTATTTTCATCTAGTGTATGTTTTTTGTAAGCCACAAAGCATGGTGCTTGATAGCATAGCGTTGGCCCTAGCCCATCGCTATTATTATTTTCATCTAGTATATGTTTTTTGTAAGCCACAAAGCATGGTGCTTGATAGCATAGCGTTGGCCCTAGCCCATCGCTATGTGTTGCTTCACAGTGATATTTTCGTATTGAAGGTAAGCTACTATCACATTCAATGATATGTTTGAATTTGATTTGTTTTTTATACATACTACACTGCACATATACAATGTAGTGAATTTTTAATTGCTCAACAAAGAGCAAATCATCATTTACAAGTAAATTCAATTATTGAGAACAAATGGCTTGGTGACAAATTTATTGATCGTCTTTTAAGCGAAGCAAGCAACCATAAAAAAGTTTGATTATTGTAACATATTAAGAGCTTTTTGCTGACTTTCTATGTATTTTTTGATAGGAGCTTTGTATTTAACAGGTGCAAAAATAAGAGAAAAATTATCTTAGTGATATAATAGCTCTTGCAGGTGGATCAAACAACATAGCCAAAAGACATAGTAAACTTGTGATAAATAAATATAGATATCATACTAACGGACGAAATAAATTGAAGAGTCAAAATTCTAGTATTTTAGTGGAAATTGATGGTGAGAAGTATTATGGAGAGCTCGTTGCATCATAGAGTTAGACTATTTTGGAAGTTTTTAAGTTTTATTTTATTATGATCGGATTGATATTTATGCCCCCAATTGAATAAATATTCTTATGGTTTTAATATGATTAATTTTTCACGGTTGATGTACATCGATTAAGCTTTAAAAAATGATTCATTTTTTTTACTTCTCAAGCAAAACAAGTCTTTTATGTTTGGGATCCCAAAAATACCTAGGGGGCGTTTGGTTCGTTGTTATCTTAGTGTTATGTTATGTATTGTAGATATCATGACATCTAGATGTCATCTTTTAATTAATAATTTTATAATCTAATAGAAGATTATTTGTAGATGTCATTAAACCAAACGATTGCTTTCTCTAGATAACATAACATTAAGATAACATCGAACCAAACACCCCTCTAATGACATTATGTTATTATGGCTAAGCCAAAAGATTTATGTGATTTAAGGGTTGCAACTGAATAAAGGGATGATGAGACTTACACTCAATGCTTGTCGACATAAAATGTCGTTATAGTAGAAAGCTTAAACAATTTCACTGATTGGGTTAGATTTGATGTTGAAGAAGATATTAGTGCACAAAATTTCATTAATTGATATTGATGTTACTTAATAAGTTGTCTTTTTTCCTCTAATTTGCATATGTTGTTTTGAACATAATTATTTGTATTATTGATTTTTTTGCAGGCTATTGTGCATTATTATATTATAGGTTTTATCATCATGATGACGTGCTGATGTTGGTTGTTCTCAGGAGACTGCAATTGTTCAAGATAATGACCAATTTATATTATCGTCATCAAATGAACAACTTGATAGATCGTCAACACATGGTCAAGCTAATCAAGCAGGTCAAGCTAATCAAGCAAGTCCAGCACAAGTTATGAATATTGAAGTAATCAAGATCACATGTATTAAATTTGTTCTTATAAACACTTATTTTATAATATTTAATTTTATGTTTTAAATCAACACATGAAGAGACTCTAGCACTCACTTTAGAACTTTCTTTCCGAAAATATTCAGAATTTTCTCTACAGTTTACATTCAAAAATAATTTAGTATATACAAATTTATGTAAGCACATTTCACTATTAAAAAGGGCATTAACTTGCATAAGTTAGTTGAATTAAATCTTGATGTAATATCTTCGACATTTTTCTTTCATCATGAAAATTAAGAGGACAGTATTGTGGTTTTCTTGCATGAGTTCCCAACCAAGCACATAAAACCCCACCTTCCTTCATTATTTGTTGCCCAAATATATTATATTCTACCAATATCTTCTCATTAGCTTGTAACTCCCATACATCAGTAGGTCATATCGCCAACTTCATTCGCACCTAAAGTGACGAAATTATAAATACAAATTAAAAGCCAAATATATCGTAGAAGGAAGGACATTGGAACAACTTGTTGGGGTGAGACCTATCAATATTCCTAAAAATTAGTGCATTGATTTAATGGATAGGTGATTCCATCCTGATCATGAGGTATGACATTTTATTATAAATTTTCAAAGATTTATATTCTACATATAATTATATTTATTTCTGTTCATAGAAATTTTCTCAAATTGGTACAAACGCGCACAGGACTCCTCATACAACCGGACTTAACGAGTTTTTCAAGAAAGAAGCATGAATTTGTAAGTAATTTCTAATTACTTTTCTTTTTGTTTCTTTAAGTTGTCTATTTCTTTTTTATACTTGAATTTTTTTTTGTTTGTTATATTAAGTTGAGCATGCAAGGCCATCTAGACCTATTGAATGGCATACTGCTACACATCAGCGCAAGAATGGAACGTTTGTTAATCCAATTGCCCGAGATATTGTGGTAAGTTTTTAGTTTTAAAATTGTTTAAAATTGTTTATTATTGTTTTCTAACTCAACTGGTGTTATCACATTAACAACCTAATTCGCTTATTTTAAATAAAAAGTTGAATTTGCTCGGCCTAAGTTAGTTCTGTTCAGGTATATTTTGTTTGCTTACAGGTTACAATAAGTTTTGAAATGGTAAGGATTTTATGTGGACGTAAATTAAGCTTTTGATAGTATAACATGAACATATTTTAGTGGTGTGGTGATATTTTAAAAAAAACATTGTCTAATTTTCTTACATTATTGGATCAGATCTTTGGATGAATTTGCTTAGGCCTGTAAATGGGTCGGATCTTGATCCGATCCGATCCGTGATCCGAACCGATTATCTTATGAAACGGAATAATTTTTTGACCCGAACGATTATTCCGAAAAACCGACCCGCTCCGTTTAAGTATTGCCGGGTCGGATCCGGGTCGATGCTGATCCGACCCGAAAAAAATCCGATCCGAAATTTATAAGTATGAAATTATTTTACGTATTTATATATTTATTATTTAATTACATATGTTAATTATTGTTTTATTTTATGAAGGTTTTGAAATGTGACTGAGACCTATAATTATTAAAGAGGCTATTGCAAATTATTTTAAATGCAGTAAGCAGGAAGTGCTTGTATTGTGAAATGGGATAAATAGCTGCAAATATTTTTTACCGTTAAGATAAAATGTTT
>KZ451889.1:1064366-1120123 GCA_002786265.1 Apostasia shenzhenica
ACACATGGTCAAGCTAATCAAGCAGGTCAAGCTAATCAAGCAAGTCCAGCACAAGTTATGAATATTGAAGTAATCAAGATCACATGTATTAAATTTGTTCTTATAAACACTTATTTTATAATATTTAATTTTATGTTTTAAATCAACACATGAAGAGACTCTAGCACTCACTTTAGAACTTTCTTTCCGAAAATATTCAGAATTTTCTCTACAGTTTACATTCAAAAATAATTTAGTATATACAAATTTATGTAAGCACATTTCACTATTAAAAAGGGCATTAACTTGCATAAGTTAGTTGAATTAAATCTTGATGTAATATCTTCGACATTTTTCTTTCATCATGAAAATTAAGAGGACAGTATTGTGGTTTTCTTGCATGAGTTCCCAACCAAGCACATAAAACCCCACCTTCCTTCATTATTTGTTGCCCAAATATATTATATTCTACCAATATCTTCTCATTAGCTTGTAACTCCCATACATCAGTAGGTCATATCGCCAACTTCATTCGCACCTAAAGTGACGAAATTATAAATACAAATTAAAAGCCAAATATATCGTAGAAGGAAGGACATTGGAACAACTTGTTGGGGTGAGACCTATCAATATTCCTAAAAATTAGTGCATTGATTTAATGGATAGGTGATTCCATCCTGATCATGAGGTATGACATTTTATTATAAATTTTCAAAGATTTATATTCTACATATAATTATATTTATTTCTGTTCATAGAAATTTTCTCAAATTGGTACAAACGCGCACAGGACTCCTCATACAACCGGACTTAACGAGTTTTTCAAGAAAGAAGCATGAATTTGTAAGTAATTTCTAATTACTTTTCTTTTTGTTTCTTTAAGTTGTCTATTTCTTTTTTATACTTGAATTTTTTTTTGTTTGTTATATTAAGTTGAGCATGCAAGGCCATCTAGACCTATTGAATGGCATACTGCTACACATCAGCGCAAGAATGGAACGTTTGTTAATCCAATTGCCCGAGATATTGTGGTAAGTTTTTAGTTTTAAAATTGTTTAAAATTGTTTATTATTGTTTTCTAACTCAACTGGTGTTATCACATTAACAACCTAATTCGCTTATTTTAAATAAAAAGTTGAATTTGCTCGGCCTAAGTTAGTTCTGTTCAGGTATATTTTGTTTGCTTACAGGTTACAATAAGTTTTGAAATGGTAAGGATTTTATGTGGACGTAAATTAAGCTTTTGATAGTATAACATGAACATATTTTAGTGGTGTGGTGATATTTTAAAAAAAACATTGTCTAATTTTCTTACATTATTGGATCAGATCTTTGGATGAATTTGCTTAGGCCTGTAAATGGGTCGGATCTTGATCCGATCCGATCCGTGATCCGAACCGATTATCTTATGAAACGGAATAATTTTTTGACCCGAACGATTATTCCGAAAAACCGACCCGCTCCGTTTAAGTATTGCCGGGTCGGATCCGGGTCGATGCTGATCCGACCCGAAAAAAATCCGATCCGAAATTTATAAGTATGAAATTATTTTACGTATTTATATATTTATTATTTAATTACATATGTTAATTATTGTTTTTATTTTATGAAGGTTTTGAAATGTGACTGAGACCTATAATTATTAAAGAGGCTATTGCAAATTATTTAAATGCAGTAAGTAGGGAAGTGTTTGTATTGTGAAATTGGGATAAATAGCTGCAAAATATTTTTTACCGTTAAGATAAAATTTTAATGCTAATTTTAACAGAACTGCATTTTATTTTTTGTGTAATATTTTTCATTCAACTGTTGGTTCTATGTTTTGTAATATTGTAATATAATGTTGATGTCAGTGATATGATCTTTAAATGTTTATATATTATCCTTATATTTTTTACTATAATGAATTTTATATTATAAATTTTAGTGATCAAAAATTTTATTTAAAAATATAAGAATATATCTACAACTAATAGTGTGTAGTCTATTATAAAAATTGTGTTAAATTATGTAAAAAAATGAGCCACAGCTTGTTTACTCAATTGATATTCCTTTCTTACTTCTGTTATATATCGTATAAATTACTGGATATTTTTATTTGTAAGATTATATATACTAGTTGATCTTTAAATCTGAACTTCATCATTTGATCAACTTATAATCGTTCTCTTTTTTATATTAAGAAAGTTTTTAACTGCTAACAAGTTTACGTCACGATGAAATCTGCTTTCTTTAGAAGCCAATAAAATTAGCTTCTCTGACACACTTAAATGTAGGCCAACTCGTGTTGACATTCAATCATATTTGATAGCATAGTACAATATTATTTTTCACTTTTCTGATTTTGTGTTATTTATATTCATTTATGAAATTTTTGTTGGGCAGGGCTAAACAACTCGTTACTGAAAATTAGTATCGTCGGAGAGAATTCTATTCCCTGAGGTCCTGTTTGGCGCGAGGACCAAAATAGTATTAGTTTAAAAAATAACAATAATAATAATAAATAAATTTTTTAATTATTCTACACAAATTCTAATATGAAAAAATGTTATTTTATTTCATATATTTTTATTTTACATCTTAGATAAAAATATTCGAATCAAATATTTTGATTTAAGATGTGAAATAAAGTTAATATTTTTTATTAAAAATTATTAAGTATGTGAGTAAAATAATATTTTTTATATTAAAATTTGTGTAGAATGATTAAAAAAATTATTTATTATTATTATTTTTTTTAAATTAATATTATTTTTGGTTTTTATTTTAGTTTTTTGTGTCAAAACAGGGCCTGAAAGTCTTGAGCAATATATATATATATTCTTATTTAATGTTTATTTTGTGTGTTATAGAAAATTAATTAGATTATATTATCTGTTTGTGCAGGATGATAGGAATTGAAAATTAAACTATTGATGTTTTTTTTGGGTAATTTATCATTACTTTTTTGAAGAATATTTGTTCAATTCCAACTATAATATGATAATTGTGTTATGGATATTCACATGTGCATTGTATGAATATTTACATTTTTGGATGGATTATTATTATTGGAATATTTTAGCCTGACGCGTGCTTTTATTTTTGAATCTCTTAATTTATTAGATATTATTTTAGTTATTTGCTGAGTGTGCCATTAGGGTATTAATATGGATCGAAGATCGATCGAAGCGACTAATGAGCCAAAAATTTGGCTCGGTAATGATTTCGAGCCGATTTTGAGCCGGGAGTAGGCTCGATTCAATCCAGCTCGAATTAAAATATATTTTATATATTATTAAATATATATATGATTGAGTTGAGTTTATCCAGCTCAAGATCGACTCAAAAAAAATTAAGATTCGATTCATTTTTAAGCCGGCTCGAAGTCGATTTGGAATCGACTCGAGCCAACTCGAAGTCGAACCAAATTTGGAATTGGCTCGGCTTGAAATCGGATCGATAATAGCCCCAGTGTGCTATGATTTATTTATAAATTTCTCTTTCTAAATAGTGCTAAAAATGCTTAGTTTTAACCTAAGTTTATTTACAGTTTAAAGTATTGCCAAATTGAAAAATTAATATGTATTAATAATTAAAAACAATTTAAAAAATGTCATTAAAAATTATTTTCTTGATGCTTTAACGTGTCGGCCAAGTTAAAATTACCTATAATTGCATATATTACTAATATTATATAAAGCGACATTTTTCATATAAAAATTTAAATTTATAGTTAAAATTATTTTGATGGTGTTTTACCACAATAATAATAACAATTAAGTTTTAATTTATTATATAAATTTTTATTTCATTATATTTTATTAATTAATAAATTTTTATTTTAAATTTAAGTGTGTTTTGATTACTTCTTATAATTATTTTTTATGATTTCAAGATATCAAAAAAATTAAATTAAATTACTTTTATGTATCACTAATTTTTTATGTAGTGATACTTATAAAGTGTTATTGTATAATAATTATAATTTAAAAGTATTTTTATATTTATTCTATTGAAAAGACCTAATTAATATACTATGCATAGCTAGGCTTGAGAATTCAATATTAAAAATTTATAAGTCATGAATTTATGTAATATTATAATATAATATTATGAACTTAAATGTAGACTATCCTAATATTATTGCCCATCCAATGCAACAAGATATAACTGTTTAATATCAATTTTTATTAGTTCCCTTTAAAAACAAAAAAATTTAAAACCTAAAAACCTATGTATGACGCCATGAATTTATAGAGTAAGAAGGTATTTGATTCTTTGTTATTTTGATATTATATCATGTAATTTAGACGTCATTTTTTAGCTAATAATTTTATAATCTTATAAAAAATATTTATAAATATCACTACACCAAATAATTATTTTTCTAAAAAAATATAATATAATATTAAAATAATATTGAACTAAGCGGTTCATAATAATAATAATAAGGGATAATTATACTCAGGTCTTTGAGTTTAAAGCTTATTATCATCATATACATCATATCACATTTTTTAAATTTAACATCGGAGTCCCTATAGCTTTTAAAAAATTATCATATGGGTCTTTTTTATTTTTTTATTATTAAAAAATTTTAAAAATTACCATTATACCCTTACCTTCTCTTCTCTCCACCTGATCGGCGGCTAAGCCACTCTGCGTGGCCGGGCGGCGACTGCGCGACATCGCGCAGCCGCCGGATGGGGAGGAGAGAGAGAGGGGGGTCTCTCTCTCCCGATCCGGTGGCCGCGCCACCCTGCATGACCGCCAGTTGCGTCGCGCCGGTCGTGCGAAGCCACCGGAGGCCGCGCGGGGTGGCGCAACCGCCGAATCGGGAGGAGAAGAGACTCCCCCTCATCTCTCTCTCCCCGATTCGGCGGTCGCGCCACTCTTGCGCGGCTGCCGGCGGTGTTGCGCGGCCGCGCGAAGCAGCTGGCGCCGCACGGGGTGGCTCGACGACTGCGCACGGCCGCCGGCGTTTCCCGGCCACGGATCAGGTGTGAGAGAGAGGGGTAAGGTATAATAGTAATTTTAAAATTTTTTTAATAATAAAAAAATAAAAAAAAAACCCATAATAATTTTTTAAAAAGTAGGGACCCCGATGTTATAATTTTAAAAATGTGGATCTATATGATAATAAGCCTTAAACTCAAGGACCTGAGTGTAATATCCCTAATTAATAATAATAATAATAATAATAAAAGTCCATGTAAAATTATGCAAAAGTTCAAAACATTTTCTAGTCAAATGAAAAGTTTAAATTTACTCCATAAAAAAGAGTTAAATATAATACTATGATTATAAAAGTACTTTTTCAAAATTCATTACTAATCCTTGTTTGTAAATCATTTAGGGCCGTTTGAATAAGGTGGGTAACTTAAGTTAACCCATCTTAATCCACCAAACACGATAATAACGCCTTATTTTACCCCTGGGTTAATAAACCCAGCGGGCTTCCTTACCCCGCTTACCCCTGGGTAGCTACCCATCCGCGATGCTGGGGTAAGGGCGGAGATGACAGATCCGGCGCTCTCTCTCGCGCACAAAGCCTTCGCGAAGCGGTTGGGTTGTTAGCGTTAGGTGCCGGATGATGGCGCCGCTTCAGGCGCGGCGACAGACGCGGACTTTCGCTCTGAAACGCAGGCCGGCACAGTGCCTCTTCAGCAGCGGCGAGCTTCTGGGTTGGTGACGGTGAGTACTATTGGTTTACATATGATGGGTTCAGGTAAATGCAGTTTCCCTACTTTGAGGCGGGACATTCTGTCTGCCCTAAATCCAAACAACAGGGACTTCCTTAGATCTGTCTTTCTGTAATTTTTTTGTTCCCTCCTCTGACGTAGTGGATCCCGTCTACCTGCCCTAATCACAGATCTGCTTTCCCCTAGGTTTAGTTGATGCAGTGGATCCCCTCTATTTTTTCTTGGTTCTATGGTGTTCATCTTCATCATTCCTTGTTAATTTGTGATATTCCACTGTTTTTCTTGGTTCTGTGGTATTTTTTCTTGGTTCATATTGTGAAATTCTCTGCTGCCATTTTTTCAACTATGGTGGACCTTTTTTTCATGATATACATGCTGCAGTTAGCTTATTGTTATGGCTGTGCACTTCTCCAAAAAAAATTTCTGAGGGCTGATTGTTACATTGTGATGAAACTAAATTTTGTGTCATGTTATCCATGTTACCATTCTCATTATCATATTATCCTATGATGCTTATTGTCTTGCTGTTATTGATATATTTCTTATGATCCATAGCCATGTTACCATACTGATTAGCTGGACTTTTATTTTATATAACTTATGTTACTCTTTTCATTACTATGTTACTCTATAATTTATGTCATGTTATTGTTATATCATTATTTATATTTTTGCTCTTATCTTCACTATATTATTTCAAATTACATTCATTATGGTTTGGCTATTTTTCGATCTCTTGTGTGTTTGGTTCTCTATTTATTGCTGAATTTGAAGGGCTATCTTACTTGTTCCTTCAAGTTCTAGCATTCTCTCTTAATTGCTTTGCTCCAGCGGCTTTCTAGTAAGTCTACTTCTTCCCAAGTCCCATTTAATGCTTATATTCTACTACAGTTAAGCAATAGTTTGTATATGAATAAATACCATACTTGTTTGCTCAGATATTATACTTACTCTTATGTCCCTTCTGAAATATGGGCAATGATGATTTTTTATAATTTAAAAAAAATTGTATGTCTGATTAATACTTCAATGTGACTTCATGTTATATATGTCAGTTTTCCCTTGGTATTCAGGTGGAGAGGTAAACATAAAATATTTTACTTTTGTCGATCCAAGGTATTATAACTGACATACATAATTATGAGCAAAATATTTTTCACATATCAATAGACACTTCATGATAAAGCTTAATGTTATTTTTTTTAAGTCAAAAGATTAATATGTTTGTATATAAACTTTTCTTATTTCTGATTTTGTAATTCATTTTACATGGTGTTCTAGTTTATAGTTACTGTTTGGAATTTTGATATTTTGTTTGGTCATTTAATTTTGTTGTGCTGGAAGAGAAATTATAGTTGCTCTTGAATGCTGTTATCTCTATTTCTTTTAATATGATGTAAATTATGAGGAATGCATATTTATTGCTATTTCAGAAGGAGTTTGCTTCATATTGACATTAGGATTCTTGCTTTATTTCACCCACCAGAAAATGCTAGTACCAATTTTTTGCTTGCATCAGGGATTGAGCTTGTCACACCCGCTTTATTTATCTTCTTATAGCTGATTTCTTCTTCGCATCAAGATGTTATGTTATCTTTTCTCTAAGTTTATGTTTTTTCTTCTAGATCTCTTTCCTGAATCCAGAATGAAATAAATTTAGAATAGTATGTTTATTTTTGCTCGACTGATTTTGATGGTGCGTCTTTGCTTCCTGAAATAGAGATTTTTTGCAGGCATGGCTTACATGAACCCATTCCCTTTAAAACTTGCTTTAGGTTAGACGATACTGTTATTCTCTACTTCCAATGATACATACTTGTTTAAAATCTTTTTCAAGATTTCCCTGCCCTAACAGTTAGCTATTTATCGGTGAGTTGTAGTGAATAGGAATATCAATGGAAATGCTTGCACTAGATAATCTGAATGTAATTCAATGAAATGGCTTGGCGTTCACAAGTCCTTTTTAAATAAGTGAAAGCCAATTGTTAAATCCTGCAACGTACCCCTTGTTTAAATTAAAATTGCGTTAAAACTTAAATTGGTTGGGCAATAGATGCACTCCATTAATGCTGGTTCGGGAAGTAATTTTCGTATCTGTATACTTGATGAAAAACTTAACCCTATTTTTTTCTTGCAATGAGTGTGCAAACATATTCTTGGTGTCTTCGTTTAGAGAGGTATAAATATTGATAATGTTATGTCTTTTTTTACCGTGGCCAAAATTGAGTTGAGAGATGCATAGATGAAGGTTTAAGTATTACAAGAGACCTATCAACTGCTCTCTCGCGTGTGAATGTGAAATATGAGCTTGACTAAAGCCCACAATAATAACTTTACGCAATATTTAAGGTTATTTAATATTGAATTCTATTTCATTAATTTTATCAATTTCTGTTAAGGCAAACTTGAACTCTTTTTCGACGCATTGGGCCAGGGATAAGCCCTATCAATAGGATAGTCATCAGAGAACTATGTTCTGCAGATGATAAAATGAAAGAAAACTGAAAGATGAGACATAAATTCAGGTTCCCTCAATACCTAAGAGCCAAGTAGGAAAAGTAAAAGATCTAAATTTACTCTATTGAAGAAAAAGATGGAGCCTAATTTGCTATCACTGAATAAACATAATAATGGAGATGTGGGTTAACGGGAATCCTTACGCTTTAGCTTGGACTGAGATTACTAAGGCTACTATAATAAGCCAAATGCGGTACTAAGAAAGCCGCTCAACAACTCTAAAAGGATTGCTTAGAAAACATTGAAAAAAAGAATCCTATTTATAAGTGACTTATTCCTAGTATTCTAGTTGTTGTGAATAAATCAGGAAAAATGTACTTAGTGATTATGGAATAGATTAATAATGACAAGCTTCTGGCTACCAAGTAACAGTCCGTGTACCCGATATCATATATTGAGTAGTTTTGCGTATCATTTACAATGAAGATGATGCAGTTCTCCTTCAAGAGTTGTACAATCATAGACACACTCAACTGAAGAAAATATTGTTGAATGGCACTTTTAGTATATTAAAAAAATAGTTTAAAATATTAACTTGATATGATCATTTTTCTTTTTAATATACAAGCGGATATTGTACTTGCATTGTGTATTTTGCATAATTAACATTGGTAGATATCAATGGTCATGATACCTTACCTCAACATGCGAGAGGCTGACATAGAGCCAGAGGAAAGTTTAGAGGAAAGGAGGCTGGAGAATGAAGACCAAACAACTCATTATACCTGCAACCTCAACAACGATTGGGGCGAAATTATACGGAACGGCCATTATTAAACGAGCATGTGCGATGAGCCAGGGTTAATTTATACTTGAAATTTTAAAGTGATTGATATACTACTACTACTCATTTGTATCATAATTTAATTCATACTTTGTTTGTTATAGGCGGTTCTACTATCGATTGATAATCATGCATGCTTAAACTTAGTACGATGATGTTGATCTTAACGGAATATCTATAACTTCATATTTTTTATAGTTTTGCATGAAGATTGTATTATTTTTGTGTTGAAGGAATCAGTAAATGTCTTCTTTTTATTTATTCTTTTAATTTACTATTCTGATGAACCTTTGGAGGTGTTTGTTTTAGAGGTACTTTTTGTCTATTTTAAGAAATATTAAAAAGAAGTGCGTGATGGGACTTGACCAGGATAAAACTATTTATACATAGCGGGTGTGTATACCTAAAATAAAAATAATAAGTTTATAGATCTATCGCTGAAAATTAACTATCCTAATCGCATGCGAACTTAAAATAGAATCTTACTCTTTTTTTATTCTTAAAGCTCCCGCGCAAAAGCCGGCTGCACGTAATAGTGAAATGTCTATTGAGCCCTCCGCATAATTAGTTTCCTGCGACCTCAAGAAATTTGACCCAAAACTTACGTCTATGGTTAGCACCACGAGTTTTGTGCGCATTTGTTAAAAAATTTTCGGGCATTTCGCATACAAACTATGTGCGGAACGGCGTACGCAATTTAAAAGTTCGCATTATATGCGACCCGAATGCGAGTATTTCGAAATCCCCGTCGTCCCGTCGGCCTCCGATTACCGCAGAGACCTTTCTCCTCGCTTACCTCCCTCACCGCCTCGACGGATTCTCCGGCTCGCCATACACAAAGAAAGGCTCCGATTTTTCCAGCCCTAATACTCAAATCCTCTGGCCTATCCCTCGAATCCCTACTTTGGTGCTCGCCGGCCCGTCTTCCCTCTTCCTGAGCCTTTTCATCCATTACTTCCAATCGGACGTTCGATCTGCCAATTCGCGTGTGCTCAGTATTGCTCCACCAGCTCCCCTTTGATTTCACCGAAATATTATGTGTGTTCCCGACCCAAAAGAAGGCATCAGAAATATGGCCTTTGATGCCTATATAGTGAAATTCAGGTCAGTGAATTACAAGGTCAGGAATGTATGGATGCCGGCCCAGGGATTGAGAAAAAATAGGTGTAGTACTAGTCGAAAATCCGAACCGTGGCGGGTCATGGAACGGATCTGGGTTGACCTCGATCCAATCCGATTATTAATTCGATCCGGATATATTGGAATCGAATCCGGGTCGGGGTCAACCCGATCCGGATTCGATCCGTTCACAGGCCTAATTTGCTGGTATGTTTTACTTCAAAAAAATGAGCCACAGCTTGTTTACTCAATTGATATTCCTTCTTACTTCTGTTATATATCATATAAATTACTGGATATTTTTATTTGTAAGATTATATATACTTAGTTGATCTTTAAATCTAAACTTCATCAATTTGATCAACTTATAATCGTTCTCTTTTTTATATTAAGAAAGTTTTTAACTGCTAACAAGTTTACGTCACGATGAAATCTGCTTTCTTTAGAAGCCAATAAAATTATCTTCTCTGACACACGTAAATGTAGGCCAACTCGTGTTGACATTCAATCATATTTGATAGCATAGTACAATATTATTTTTCACTTTTCTGATTTTGAGTTATTTATATTCATTTATGAGATTTTTGTTGGACAGGGCTAACACACTTGTTACTGAAAATAGTATCGTCAGAGAGAATTTTATCCCTGAGGTCCTGTTTGGCGCGGGGATCAAAATAGTATTAGTTTAAAAAATAACAAAAATAATAATAAATAAATTTTTTTAATTATTCTACACAAATTCTAATATAAAAAAAATATTATTTTATTTCACGTGCTCAATAATTTTTAATAAAAATATAATTTTATTTTACATCTTAGATAAAAATATTCGAATCAAGTATTTTGATTTAAGATGTGAAATAAAGTTAATATTTTTATTAAAAATTATTAAGTATGTGAGTAAAATAATATTTTTTATATTAAAATTTGTGCAGAATGATTAAAAAAATTATTATTTATTATTATTATTTTTAAATTAATATTATTTTAGTTTTTATTTTAGTTTTCGTGTCAAACAGTGCCTGAAAGTGTTGAGCAATATATATATATTCTTATTTAATGTTTATTTTGTGTTGTATAGAAAATTAATTAGATTATATTATCTGTTTGTGCAGGATGATAGGATTTGAAAATTAAACTATTGATGTTTTTTTTTTTGGGTAATTTATCAACTTTTTTGAAGAATTATTGTCAAATTCCAACTATAATATGATAATTGTGTTATGGATATTCACATGTGCATTGTATGAATATTTACATTTTTGGATGGATTATTATTATTGGAATATTTAGCCTGACGCGTGCTTTTATTTTTGAATCTCTTAATTTATTAGATATTATTTTAGTTATTTGCTGAGTGTGCTATTAGGGTATTGATATGGATCGAAGATCGAAGCCGACTAATGAGCCAAAAGTTTGGCTCGGTAATGATTTCGAGCCGATTTTGAGCCGGAGTAGGCTCGGCTCAATCCAGCTCGAATTAAAATACATTTTATATTATAATAAATATATATAATATATGTATTGAGTCGAGTTTACTCAGCTCAAGATCTGTTGAAAAAAAATTAAGATTCGATTCATTTTTAAGCTGGCTCGAAGTCAATTGGAATTGACTCGAGCCAACTCGAAGTCGAACTAAATTGATTTTAAGTCGATCAAAATGTGATCGATTTGATTTCGAGTCGGTATTGGTTCGGCTTGAAATCGGATTGATAACAGCCCTAGTGCGCTATGATTTATTTATAAATTTCTCTTTTCTAAATAGTGCTAAAAATGCTTAGTTTTAACCTTTTAAGTTTATTTACAGTTTAAAGTATTGCCAAATTGAAACATTTAATATGTATTAATATTTAAAAACAATTTAAAAATGTCATTAAAATTATTTTCTTGATGCTTTAACGTGTCGGCCAAGTAAAATTACCTATAATTGCATATATTACTAATATTATATAAAGCGACATTTTCATATAAAAATTTAAATTTATAGTTAAAATTATTTTGATGGTGTTTTACCACAATAATAATAACAATTAAGTTTTAATTTATTATATAAATTTTTTATTTTCATTATATTTTATTAATTAATAAATTTTTATTTAAATTTAAGTGTGTTTGATTACTTCTTATAATTTTTTTTTTGATGTTCAAGATATCAAAAAAATTAAATTAAATTAAATTACTTTTATGTATCACTAATTTTTTATGTAGTGATACTTATAAAGTGTTATTGTATAATAATTATAATTTAAAAGTATTTTTATATTTATTCTATTGAAAGACCTAATTAATATACTATGCATAGCTAGGCTTGAGAATTCAATATTAAAAATTTAAAGTCATGAATTTATGTAATATTATAATATAATATTATGAACTTAAATGTAGACTATCCTAATATTATTGCCCATCCATGCAACAAGATATAACTGTTTAATATCATTTTTATTAGTTCCCTTTAAAACAAAAAAATTTAAAACCTAAAAACCTATGTATGACGCATGAATTTAGAGTAAGAAGGTATTTGATTCTTTGTTATTTTGATATTATATCATGTAATTTAGACGTCATTTTTTAGCTAATAATTTTATAATCTTATAAAAAATATTTATAAATATCACTACATCAAATAATTATTTTTTCTAAAAAATATAATATAATATTAAAATAATATTGAACTAAGCGGTTCATAATAATAATAATAAGGGATAATTATACTCAGGTCTCTGAGTTTAAAGCTTATTATCATACATGTCCACATTTTTAAAATTTAATATCGGAGTCTCTATAGCTTTTAAAAAATTATCATATGGGTCTTTTTTATTTTTTTATTATTAAAAAATTTTAAAATTACCATTATACCCTTACCTCTCTCTCTCCACCTGATCCGGCGGCTAAGCCACTCTGCGTGGCCGGGCGGCGACTGCGCGACATCGCGCAGCCGCCGGATGGGGAGGAGAGAGAGAGGGGGGTCTCTCTCCTCCCGATCCGGTGGCCGCGCCACCCTGCATGACCGCCAGCTGCGTCGCGCGGATCGTGCGAAGCCACCGGAGGCCGCGCGGGTGGCGCAACCGCCGAATCGGGAGGAGAGAGACTCCCCCTCACTCTCTCCCTCCCGATTCGGCGTCGCGCCACTTCTGCGCGGCTGCCGGCGGTGTTGCGCGGCCGCGCGAAGCAGCTGGCGGCCGCACGGGGTGGCTCGACGACTGCGCACGGCCGCCGGCGTTTCCCGGCCACGGATCAGGTGGAGAGAGAGGGGTAAGGGTATAATAGTAATTTTAAATTTTTTTTAATAATAAAAAAATAAAAAAAACCCATAATAATTTTTTAAAAAGTAGGGACCCCGATGTTATAATTTTAAAAACGTGGATCTGTATGATAATAAGCCTTAAACTCAAGGACCTGAGTGTAATATCCCTAATAATAATAATAATAATAATAATAATAATAATAATAATAATAATAATAATAATAATAAAAGTCCATGTAAAATTATGCAAAAGTTCAAAACATTTTCTAGTCAAATGAAAAGTTAAATTTACTCCATAAAAAAGAGTTAAATAAAATACTATGATTATAAAAGTACTTTTTCAAAATTCATTACTAATCCTTGTTTGTAAATCATTTAGGGGCCGTTTGAATAAGGTGGGTTAACTTAAGTTAACCCAGCTAATCCACCAAACACGTAATAACGCCTTATTTTATCCCTGGGTTAATAAACCCAGCGGGCTTCCCTTACCCCGCTTACCCCTGGGTAGCTACCCCATCCGCGATGCTGGGGTAAGGGCGGAGATGACAGATCTGGCGCTCTCTCGCGCGCACAAAGCCTTCGCGAGCGGTTGGGTTGTTAGCGTTAGGTGCCGGATGATGGCGCCGCTTCAGGCGCGGCGACAGACGCGGACTTTCGCTCTGAAACGCAGGCCGGCACAGTGCCTCTTCAGCAGCGGCGAGCTTCTGGGTTGGTGACGGTGAGTACTATTGGTTTTACATACGATGGGTTCAGGTAAATGCAGTTTCCCTACTTTGAGGCGGAACATTCTGTCTGCCCTAAATCCAACAACAGGGACCTTCCTTAGATCTGTCTTCTGTAATTTTTTTGTTCCCTCCTCTGACGCAGTGGATCCCGTCTACCTGCCCTAATCGCAGATCTGCTTTCCCCTAGGTTTAGTTGATGCAGTGGATCCCCTCTATTTTTTTTTGGTTCTATGGTGTTCATCTTCATCATTCCTTGTTAATTTGTGATATTTCCACTGTTTTTTCTTAGTTCTGTGGTATTTTTTCTTGGTTCTACGTGAATTCTCTGCTGCCCATTTTTTCAACTATGGTGGACCTTTTTTTCATGATATACATGCTGCAGTTAGCTTATTGTTGTGGCTGTGCACTTCTCCAAAAAAATTTTCTGAGGGCTGATTGTACATTGTGATGAACTAAATTTGTGTCATGTTATCCATGTTACCATTCTCATTATCATATTATCCTATGATGCTTATTGTCTTGCTGTTATTGATATATTTTCTATGATCCATAGCCATGTTACCATACTGATTAGCTGGACTTTATTTTATATAACTTATGTTACTCTTTTCATTACTATGTTACTCTATAATTTATGTCATGTTATTGTTATGTCATTATTTATATTTTTGCTCTTATCTTCACTATATTATTTCAAATTACATTCATTATGTTTTGGCTATTTTTCGATCTCTTGTGTGTTTGGTTCTCTATTTATTGCTGAATTTGAAGGGCTATCTTACTTGTTCCTTCAAGTTCTAGCATTCTCTCTTAATTGCTTTGCTCCAGCGGCTTTCTAGTAAGTCTACTTCTTCCCAAGTCCCATTTAATGCTTATATTCTACTACAGTTAAGCAATAGTTTGTATATGAATAGATACCACACTTATTTGCTCAGATATTACACTTACTCTTATGTCCCTTCTGAAATATGGGCAATGATGGATTTTTTATAATTTAAAAAAAAATTGTAGGTCTGATTAATCTCAATGTGACTTCATGTTATATGTCAGTTTCCCTTGGTATTCAGGTGGAGAGGTAAACATAAAAATATTTTACTTTTTGCCGATCCAAGGTACTATAACTGACATACATAATTATGAGCAAAATATTTTTCACATATCAATAGACACTTCATGGGGAGATAAAGCTTA
Organism: Apostasia shenzhenica; assembly: GCA_002786265.1. Classification (NCBI taxonomy): domain Eukaryota; kingdom Viridiplantae; phylum Streptophyta; class Magnoliopsida; order Asparagales; family Orchidaceae; genus Apostasia; species Apostasia shenzhenica. The sequence goes on from KZ451889.1 coordinate 1,079,613, forward strand.
ATGTTATTCTTTTTAAGTCAAAAGATTAATATGTTTGTATATAAACTTTTCTTATTTCTGATTTTTGTAATTCATTATACATGAGTGTTCTAGTTTATATGTACTGTTTGGAATTTTGATATTTGTTTGGTCATTTAATTTTGTGTGCTGGAGGATAATTATAGTTGCTCTTGAATGCTGTATCATCTCTATTTCTTTTAATATGATATAAATTATGAGGAATGCATATTTATTGCTATTTCAGAAGGAGTTTGCTTCATATTGACATTAGGATTCTTGCTTTATTTCACCCACCAGAAATGCTAGTACCAATTTTTGTTTGCTGATCAGGGATTGAGCTTGTCACACCCGCTTTATTTATCTTCTTATAGCTGATTTCTTCTTCGCATCATGTTATGTATATTGTGTTATCTTTTCTCTAAGTTTATGTTTTTTCTTCTAGATCTCTTTCCTGATCCAGAATGAAATAAATTTAGAATAGTATGTTTTATTTTTGCTCGACTGATTTGAGGTGCTGCTTTGCCTGAAATAGAGATTTTTGCAGGCATGGCTTACATGAACCATTCCCTTAAACTTGCTTTAGGTAGACGATACTTGTTATTCTCTACTTCCAATGATCATACTTGTAAAATCTTTCAAGATTTCCTGCCCTAACAGTTAGCTATTATCGTGAGTTGGTGAATTAGATATATCAATGGAATGCTTGCACTCAGGATAATCTGCAATGTAATATCAATGAAATGGCTTGGGTTCAAAGTCCCTTTTTAAATAAGTGAAGCATTGTTAATCTGCAACGTACCCTTTGTTAAATTAAAATTGCGTTAAACTTAAGTTGTGGGCAATGATGCATCTCCATTAATGTGGTCGGAGTAATTTTCGTATCTGTACACTTGATGAAAACTTAACCCTTTTTTTCTTGCAATATCAACTATTCTTGGTGTCTTGGTAGAGAGGTAAATATGATAATGTTATGCTTTTTACCGGGCCAAGATTGAGTTGAGAGATGCAATGATGAGGTTTAAGTATTACAGAGACCTATCAACTGTTTGGTTGAATGTGAAATATGAGGTTGACTAAGCCCACAATAAACTTTTTACGCATATTAAGGTATTTAATATTTGAATTTATTTCATAATTTATAATTTCTGTTAGGCAACTTGAACTCTGGTTTTCGACGCATGGGCCAGGATAAGCTATCAATTAGGAAGTCATCGAAAACTATGTCTGCAGATGATAAAATGACAGAAACTGAAGATGAGACATAAATCGGTCCCTTAAACCTAAGAGCAAGTAGGAAAAGTAAAGATCTAAATTTCTCTAATGAAGAAAAAGATGGGCTAATTTTGCTTATCACTGATAAACATAATAATGGAGATGTGGTTAACGGGAATCCTACGCCTTTAGCTTGGACTGAGATTACTAAGGCTTATAATAGCCAAATGGGTACTAAGAAAGCCGCTCAACAACTCAAATATGCTTAGAAAACATTGAAAAAAGATCCTATTTATAGTGACTTATTCTTGTGTTGTGAATAAATCAGGAAAGATGTACTTAGTTGATTCTGGATATGTTAATAATGACAAGCTTCTGGCACCAGTACGTCGTGTACGATATCATTTGAGTAGTTTTCGTAATCATTTACAATGAAGATATGAGTCTCCTCAAGAGTTGTACAATCATAGACACACTCAACTGAGAAATATTGTTGAATGCACGTTTAGTATATTAAAAAAATAGTTTAAAATATTAACTGATATGAAATCATTTTTCTTTAATATACAAGCGGATATTGTACTTGCATGTTGTATTTTGCATAATTACATTGGTAGATATCATGGTCATGATACCTACCTCAACATGCGAGAGGCTGACATAGAGCAAGAGGAAAGTTTAGAGGAAGAGGCTGAAGATGAAGACCAAATAACTCATATACCTGCAACTCAACAACGAATGGGGGAAATTATACGAACGGCCATTATTAAACAGATGTGGATGAGCCAGGTTAATTTATACTGAAATTTTAAAGTGATTGACATACTACTACTACTCATTGTATCATATTTAATTATAGTTTGTTTGTTATAGGGGTTCACTATCGATGATAATCATGATGCTTAACTGTACGAGGATGTTGATCTTAACGAATATCTATAACTTCATATTTTTTTATAGTTTATGATGAAGATTGTATTATTTTTGTGTTGAATGGATCAGTAAATGTCTTCTTTCTATTTATCTTTTTTAATTTACTATTCTGATGAACCTTTGGAGGTGTTGTATTAGAGGGTACTTTTGTCATTTTAAGAAATATTAAAAAAGAATTGATGGGATTGACCAGGATAAAACTATTTTAATACATGGTATACCTAAAATAAAAATAATAAATTTATGGATCTATGTGAAATAATATCCTAATCGCATGAACTAAAATAGAATTTACTCTTTTTTTATTTCTTAAAGCTCCCAGCGCAAAGCCGGCTGCGGTAATAGTGAAATGTCTATGAGCCCTTCCGCATAATTAGTTTCGTGCGACCTCAGAAATTGCCCAAAACTCGTGATGGTTAGCACACGAGTTTTGGCGATTTTTTGTTAAAAAATTTCGGCATGTTCGCATATAAACTATTGTGCGGAACGGCGTACGCAATTAAGAGTTCACATTATGCGACCCGATGGGTATTTCGAATCCCCGTCGCCCGTCGCCTCCGATTACCGCGAGACCTTCTCCTCGCTTACCTCCCTCACCGCCGACGGATTCTCCGGCTCGCCATCACAAAGAAAGGCTCGATTTCCAGCCCATTACTCCAATCCTCTGGCCTTCCCTCGACCTACTGGTGCTCGCCGGCCCGTCTTCCCTCTTCCTGAGCTTCATCCATTACTCCAATCGACGTTGGATCTGCCAATTCGGTGTGCTCAGTATGCTCACCAGCTCTTTGATCACGAAAATTATGGTGGTGTTCGACCAAAAGAAGGCATCAGAAATGCTTTGATGCAGTGAAATTCAGGTCAGTGAATTTACAAGTCAGGAATGTATGGATGGCGGCAGGGATGAGAAAATAGTGTAGTACTAGTCAGGAATGTAGGAAGACTAAGGAATTGTGTGAGTTTAACATTATCTTGGTAGACATTAGCAAATTGGTTAGAAACTAAACTGCTCAATCCATCATGAGCATTGATTTAGCTTTCTAGCATTTTATGGTTCCTTTAAGAAAATTTGTGCTTGTTCTCATTGCCAATCCCTGCTACATCTTAGTGCTGTTCGATGTCTTTAATAAGCATAAGCATTGGTCTATGAATGAAAAAAACATAGAAGATCATAGAATGGATTAGAAATCACTGCTTACCCAGCACTAATGTTCCTTCAATTCAGAATAATTGGCTTCTAATTCTCAGTCAAAGATAACAATTATAGCAAAGATAACAGTTGTATACTTTTTAGCAAATGTGATGGCTATTTTGGGTTCTCAAATTGAACTTTGTTTTGTTTCTGGATGAATCCTGGAATATGATATTTCAAGAATACAAGAGAAGGAATTTGTTTCAAGGAAGCTATCCCAGCACATTATATTGATTGCTTGTTTCATTTAATTTACTTTTAGCCTTTTAATAAGTAATTTTTTTATAGAAACTTTCTTAATGATGAGTACATGAGCTATTGTTTCTATAGTGGTGCCCTAAGATGAGATAGCTAGATAGGATTAGTTTGGTCGTATTTGGGCTTTTCAGGATGTGGAAAAAAACTTTAAATTAAATGAACTTGTCACAGTACATCAGCGAAGGTCAGTGTTTTTATCATACGGAAATTTATTGTGAGTAATAAAACTCCACTTCAGAAGTATATGTTACTTCCTAAAGTCTAATTTTATGTTTTACTTTTTGAAAAATCTGTATACTTCAACCAAAACTTGAATGTGATGCTTGAAGGATCATTAGATCGGATTGTTTATTTAATTTTCAAAAAGAACGGGTAGAACTCTTTTTGCAAAACCCTTCCAACTGAAGCTAGAGCAAATTTTAGCAACATAGTTGACTTTACTGTGGCATTAAACTTACACTATACTCATAATTAAATGAAGTTAAATTGCAAAATTTTACCTCTTTCATTCCTTTGTAAGAAAATAAAGGATTTTCTTTTGTTCTTATGGATAGTGTTTTGTGGATAGCTGAGAAACTCAGGAGGGCTCCTATCTTCATTTGTGTCTAGTTTATTAATGATGTATTCTTTAAAATTCTATTTATTTATTTTTCATTTAATTAATAACTGTTTGGGATTGCTTGACCTTTTGGAAGCACTCATTCAATGCAACTTAAAGAAATATCTTCACACTGAATAAAAAAAACTAATTCCTTGGAGTATAAAAATATCTGAAGTTAGGGACCACTCTTGGAACGGAGTTTATTAGAAGACGTTGTTCTAGACGGTGTTTCCCTTAGGTTTTGTTTCTTAGTATAAGCCAAACCCCAGCTAGTTGGAACTTTGTTTGCGTCCCTTGTTCATTCAATGATTACCAAACCTCATCTTGATCCTTGTTCTCGATCAATGTCTCCAAGAGCCCTTATTAAACCCTGGGATTGGGGCCTTCAATAAAATTTTGATAAAGCTTTCTTCAATGACAAGCTCCTTTGAGGAGCTTTCTTTCATAACCTCCTTGACTTTCTAGTCATTTTCATAAGGAGGGGTCCTCAACAAACTCTCCCTTTCAATTATATAATAGGTAAAATCGTCATTTGCTCACTCTTATTTTGTCCCTCATGTAGTCGCCCCATCTATATACCAATGAATTTTCTCTTTTTTATTTGAGAACTAAATTATGAATTGTTATTTAATAGTTTAATAAAGTGTAATGAAAATGAAAGATTTGACTACAATATAAGGCCTTCATCGTGCAAGCTTGGTTTCTCGAAACTTAATTGTAATTTTTTTTTTTGGATAAAAAACTTAATTGTAATATAAGACCTTCCTTACAATCAATATATATATAAGACCTTCCTTGGGTATGCTTGTTTTCTCAAAACATATGAGTTGAGACAATTTAAATTTTAATATGGGGGGAAGCAATTAATGCAATGCCTTTAAATTTTTATGAGGGCGGGAATCATCAATAATGTATGCAAGTTAACATAATGGACTATCATTTGAATCATACTATGGTATATTATATTTTTGAAAGTTATTGTCACTTGTTAGAACTTATCTATCGTTTGTAATTAAACATAGAATGGTTAGCATAATTGGGGTAGGAAAGTAATGGAATTTCATAATCAATATATTTCCTTTTATTTTATTTTTTGTCATATATGCGATTCAAGTAAAAAATCTTGCACTAGAAGGTCTGAATTTTGGTATAGCAAAAACTCTTAGTTAATTTGAGAAATCATATCAAATAATTGTTTTTTCTAGTTGTCTTGCATATTTAACTACTCTTACATGTAAATGATGAACATCACTGAAAATTCTCCTATTCAATTTATGTGAGGTGCTTATTAATTTTTTTAATCATTCTTAATAGTTGCAAAGTCTTATAATCTGGGTTTGTTTGTGCCTACACCATTTTGGCCATGCTAAATATCAAAATGATTATTTCATTAAATAAAGAAATAATATTAATGAATTAATTTTTATTACATCCTACCTAATTTTCAGTATAAAAATTCTACTTTATTTTATATTTTGTCATTTTCAATGCAACCATCAACTTTATTTTGTAACTTACACAATTTTTTTTTACTTTATTTTCTACATGCACACTTGTCAAGTTGAGCTCAAAATTTTTATGGTACAACTACAATGGTCTCATTTTCCAAACAAGCAATGAGAGGGCTTTCTTCTTTATTTCATTAGTTCCAAGCTGTCTACAGTACACCTCATCAATCACTCTATAAACAAACTTCGTTTTTATAGGTTCTTTGCTGGTTGAAGGTACAAATATACATTATGTAAACAGGTGTTAGAGGAATTGAGAGAACATTAGTTTCTTTTTTTTTATGTAATGTTGCTTTCGGATATGTTTATTACAAATGAAATGAATCAAAAGTAACTTTTTTTTGTCATGGCTGTAAGCTCTCGTTCCCATCTTTTAATGCATCTTGACGTTCTATGCAATGAGCATTAAAGAATTTGGGTATTCGTTTCTGTGCAGATGGATCCAACTCTTTATGATATCAGAGGTTTTCAAGTGGAAACTTAGTTTCTTGCAAGGAAAGCTTTTGCTTGTCCACCTATGGCAGCCATATCCCTGGTTGTTCTGCCGAAATACATGTACTGAGAACAACGTGATTTATGGTGATGGAAGCTCAACTGCTGGATACTTGTGATAGACTATATGCAATGTGTGCAATCACCAAACAACAAAAGCTTTTGGATGTGGTGCTGAAATTGATGCCATTAGTACCTGATATGCCACATTACTACGTCATTTTGAAGTCAATTATGTTGCGGGGCAACCCTGGAACTTCTTACTGGTATATTGGAGCCTGGGTGAAGAAAGGAACTATAATTGATAGTGAAACAACTTTGGTTTACTTAGCGGAAGAAGCATTTAAGCCATTAATGAATGTGATTTTTTCTTACCAGTCAAGTTTGAGCTTCCATACAATCCAGGACGGCTGTGCTTCCAGTGTGTTGCGGTCAAAAGATGGACAAGATGTGAATTCATTGGGAGATAGTTGTAACATTTCATGTTCCAAATGTAAAGGTATTGTTTACTTTGGCCTTAGAAAGTTACGTAATTTTAGTACTTCTCAGGAGAGTCATCCATTGTAATACTGCTCCAACTTATGCTTAACTACGGAATTTTTATCATTAGTCTCATGATTTTGTCTCAAAATGTGTTTCTATCATTTGGGATCACGCTATTTATTCATACAGCTCAAGAACTCATCCCTTTTCGATGTTGTACGATTCACTTCTGTGCCCCCCTCATCATTCATTATTAAGGCCTAGAAGCCTACTAAGAGCCACACTTTACTTCAGTGATTCCCTTTCTTTGGGACATCATCCAGCGATCACTCGTTGTCCTCTTAAGTTACGGATACTTACAATAGTATTATCCAATAACTTGGTTGTATATGATCTAGAGAAGCAAGGCATTAGCTGGGCTGATTACAACTGCTCAACTAGCATCAAAGTTGAAGATGCCAGGACTAGATCAGTCCACAATTTGCCCTTCGCTGGAAGATTAGGGTTTGGAAGGTTTGCCTCTCTTCTGCAAACCAATTGCTTGATGCTTCAATTCTTTCAGTGAATCCAAACATGTAGGTAACATGCATTTCATCAAGGTTGCTTCACTTAAATATTTTTTTGCATAGAAATACCAAGTGAGCTCACACTCCTTTAACCAGTTGAAAAGAAATCCTATTATGATGAACATGAGAACAAATGACTTTGTTTCCAGTTTGAAACAAAATTTGTCACTGTAATCACCATTTTCAAGAATACAACCGAACGAATGCTCTTAAAATCACACCAGATCACGAATGGGAAACCTCAATATTACATCTTGACGATCACCAAAGGAGCTGCAAATCAAGTAATCATCCCACATGCAGTGCTCTGGGCCTTAACATCATTTAGCAGAGAAGTTTCGCAAAAAACTTACACGATTGAAGGTGAAAATAGAGCTCGTCTTGAGACGACCGTGGTAGAATTCACTAAACAATCGGTAGCATCAATTGCTCGGTAGCACTGCAAGTTCTCGAAACCAAAACGATTCACGGATAATATAGCGTGTGAAAAGGAAGTGTATCTGAAAAACAAAGAATCAAAGAAACACTTGATTACAAATCATTAAAATATATATATATATATCATAATCAAAGTGAAGTGAGGTCGACTATACGAGTTATTTATTTTCATTGCACTCAACTCCTTCTACAGCTCCAAGCATGCAAAGTTCATTCTTTATAATTTCTTGTTATGACTTTTTTGGTCTTCTTCATGTTTTTTTTTTATATATTGATAAGCTCTAAATAATCCAACTCTCCTTACTAGAACTTCTACTGATTTACAATTTATATATCCAAATCATCTGAGTCGACTCTCTCTGAGCTTATCATCAATTGAGACTACTCTAACTTTTTCACGGTATAATCATTTCTCACAAAATATTGAACATTTACGAATATTTTGTCAACTATAAATTTTGTAATTAACATTATTAACACGAAGGATTTGTAACAATGTGTACCTGTACAGAAGATGTGAGCAACCTCAGTTTTGTTGTCTTTGGTATCTCTCAGAAACCTGAGCTCCATCACGAGGAACATGCTTCTTTCTGCTGCGAGATGCACGCCTAGATCTGGAGGATTTACTAGATCTCGGAATCTGCTTCTCTGTATGTTCTTGATTGCTAGACAAGGTTTCATGGGGAACCACAGGTGGTGCATCCGGCCATGGAGTTCTCTTAGCAGGAACAGTGATTTCGAGGGGAGGGTTAATGGTCCATCTAGATGCAGTTAAAATAAATCTATCAAAATTATTAAACAGATAGATTTTTGCCAGATTATAGGCACTTGGATAAATCATCAATACATTCAGAAATATCATTGAAATCTAAATTACATGGTTGATATACAAAATACAGGAGCCAAATATTGGAAAAAACCATCATCCAAATGGTAATGTTATTGTGAAGAAAGGCGTAACATTTGGTTTCCTCAGGCTAAGCAGTGTTCTGAATCAACTGGGTCTTAACATTTTGATGCAAAAAAATTTATTTTTTTGCTGCTAATGCCATGCATATGCCTATCACAGAGAAGAGAAAAATCATGGCTCAAGAGAAGAAAGAAAGAAAAGTGAAGAATCATGTACATATAGCACAGGAGAATAGACTAATGGAAGACAGCTTGCAGAAAGGCCCTCATCTCAAGATTTATATAAAGCCGAAATATTAATTTTACATAGTTTTAAAGATGCCGTCTAAAGTAACACTAAATGAAAAAGAAATTGCTTAAAAACTTGGATGAAACAATTCAAAAAACAAAGTGAAGTGAAATATCTCTGAGACTTTCATAAATTCCAACATAATTCACCTAAAAGTAAAGATGAAAGTCATACATTCAGCTCAATCTTAACTAGAGCCTTCAACAGAATTCATCACGCATGATTCTAACTAAAGCAAACAAAAAGAGTGTAGTACACCTAGCAAATAACTTTTTGCCACAAGGCCTTGGTCACCTGAGAAAAACTAGTCTTTCATTAGCAATCATCAGTTCATATTTCTCCAAACAAGTGAGTCCAGAAGTTTTAAAGTCGGTCTTCTAATTGAAATATGCAGTAAAAGCTCATGATTTTGTAAAGATGTGATTCAACGTCATTGTATGCTACATGAATATTAGAACACTTGAACAAGAGAATTAAATGAGCATGATGAAAGCCTAAAACAGTTCAGCTTGAAGTAGATTAGAAAAGTCTAAAATAGTTCAATATACCAGAATATTTTGCAATTCTCATTTTGGGGCATTTACAATCCTTCACGTCATTTCAAGTTTTTTCTTTTTTTTTGATAATGCATTTTAAGTTAGTTGATTCTTAATAATTAGCAAAGCTTTTACAAAACTATTTATATGAAAAAAAAAAATCAGTACTATTTCATGAATCTAATCATCCAACAAATGCTCGACTTTTTCTTGAACGCTGAACCCCAAAGTAGATATTCTTCACAAAAAACACACTTTCCTGAAGTAAGCCGCGGTAGGATATCCAACAGATCAGCAGCATCCTAAATAACATCCAGGCTTAGTTTAGCATAAGTTCTAGGGCTCAAAGGAGACCAATGCCAAATGATGTAAAACCATCTTTGTTATTACATTCTTTTCCTTCTTTCTCAAAAATTAACTACCCGAGCCTAAGTAGCTTGGACTTAAAGCTTTGTTGTTGTTGTTGTTTTCTCAAAGATTAATAAAGCCTAAAAACTCATTAAAGTTTGCCTAAGACCAGATATTGGGGATTAACTAAGAATTATAAACAAACAATTTGACTCAAACAACAAACTGAATTCAATAACCTCAACTCATTGACTACCAAAAGGTTATCTATATAGCAGCAGACCAACTACGTTGGTATCTACGTAGCAGCAGCCTGTTGCAACATAAACTAATATCTTTAGCTATTTATATAGAACTTACAAATCTTGATGCAAAATACTGATGTTTGCGTGTTATACCACTTCAATTCTAGAAAAGACAATGTTCTTAGTAAACACAAATGAATCTAGTCCATAGTTAATTACCATATCTCAAATCAATTTCAGTCTTACCCTCCCCCTCTCTACCATTGTGAGATGGATCCTCTCATAATAAACATGCCAAAATCATATAAATCATCCATCCATCATAGCTAGCCTTCCTCTGATATGATCAGTTTTGAAGTGGTCCACTATAGTATAACTACTCATCAATTTATGTATTCCATCTCTGGTATATTAATCTTTACTAATCTTCTATCCCTTAGTTGTCCAATATTCACTTACATCTAACATAGCTGATCCAATAACAGTCAATCCATCATATTCATATTGCATTTCTATAGTACCCTTCCACATCAAGCATCTTTTCTTTGATTTTTTAATTAAGATACTCTTTATGCATGCCTTACTGTACACAATAGCTCTGAGGTACTTGATGTCCTTGCATTTGGGACAGTCTTCTATTAAATCTCACAATATTATCATTACTTTCTTTAGGGACATCGAATTTAGAATACATATACCCTAATCTTCTACATAACTGGGAAGACTGCCCTTTTGAAAACGAATATTAGATCTACCTATCATGTTTGAAATTGTTTAAAATTGATCTAGCTCATCAGTAAAGTTTAACATCACAATCATAATAACTACAATAGCCGATACAAATGACATGCACGTAATGCAGAAAAAATAATTTTTAAAATGAACAAAAAGAAAAGGAGACAATTCATTTCAAAGCAACAAGAACCATGCAAAGATTGATTTAATCTCAAATTAAAGCTGACATAATAAAACACTATGCATGCCATATTGGTGAAAGTTTTCCAAATCTACCAAATATAAGATATTTTCTCTCAAAAATTAAATTTCTACAAAATGGGACTGCTTCTACAATGATCCCCACATCAATCAACTCTAATATATAAAGCAATTGAATAATAAAACCACCAAATTACATACAATAAGTCATGCCTGATTTCTAATGAAGTCAATAGATTTTGAAAGATCCCCTTCAGCGAGACATGAACGTTATTTACATAAGCTTTGAATAAGCTTTGAACGTTTGGAAGTCAGTAAAATTCATATAGGAGCTATGGTGATAGTCGATAAACATCTTGTACGTTATTTACATAAGCTTTACATGGGTTTGGAAGCACACAAGTGTATATAGATGGAGATGCCTATCTTTGTACATGTCTACAAATGAATTTGTCATATAGATCGGTCTGTGTACATACACACACACACACACACACACACACTAACACACGCAAAAATCACAGCAAACAAAATTATGCTTCTAATATACACACAAGAATGTATAGATTTATGAACTTACTATTACGCATATGCAGTTTTCCCAGCCAATGGAAATGACTGCTTCCCACAATCAATATGAAGTCCTATCCTATCACACCTCAAATCCTACCAATGCACTTAATGAACTAAAGAAATTAGGTAAATGATACAGAAGAAAGATTACAAATTTAGATTTATGAAACTAAACTTAGCAATGATTGATCATTTACAAGGAATCATAGTACTATATCAATAAAATTATCAAGCTTTACCAAAGAGGAATGCGTAAAATCCTTATTCAAAGAAATTAAAGAAGCCATAAGTAAATAAAGCAGATATCACCACAATATTTCGATGTTGTTTTCCCAAGTCAAGGCCACTCACCCAGGGGGAAACTTGCTATCAGCCCTGGCTTCAGCACGGAGCCACCATAGGAGCACCTTCCTCCCACAACTTCCCAGAGGCTCAATGAAAGAAGGATCCTTAAGAAGACCCAGCGGGCTCTCAATCTCCTCACCATCCTTCCCCACATCATCCAGATTCCGAACCCAATCCGGTTTCCCCTCATCATTGTCATCATCTTTCCAAAACAACCTCGAGTTTAAGACAAACCCAGACCATTCCAGCTTCATAGGAATCACAGTTCCTGCCTCGCCAACTATGGTTGCTATCTTCCCCAAGTATGGTGAAGAATCAAAGGAATGCCAGCCGATCAAATGACCAGAAGAGTTACAAGCAGGACCTTGAACAGGCAATGACGCTTTCTGCTTCTCTTCTTCACCAAGCTGGCTCTGAGGCAACAACGTGGAACTTCCAGAATGTGCAAGAATCCCAACAGAAACAGCCCCAATCCACTTCAACTTCTGAACCTCATCGAACAGCTCCATGCTGTGCATATTGCTATCATCAGCAAACACCACTATTCCATCCAACCTCCGCTCTCTCACAACCCTGCTCAAATTGATATCATTTTCTTCAGATCTGTAAATCATCATTTTCAAAAGAAATGAAAATCGTCAGATTTGAACCTGAGAGCGTGAAGGCGCATGCGGGATTCCATCCGGTGGCGATCAGCCCAGCGGAGGGGCATTTGCTCATTGAAGGGGAAGTGGAGGAATGGGAGGCGGGATCCTTCTAGGATGCCGGCTGTCTCATTGGTGACACCTCCGGCCTCGACCACGATCCAGGTGAGGTCGTAGGGGAGGAGCAAGAGAGAGTGAAGAACACCGGTAAGGTGCAACGCCTGGAAGGTGCGGACGTATGTCGGAGTAACGACGATGACGGCGCGAGAATCCTTGACGCCGTACTGTGCTCTTTGCTCCCGCTGCACCCGCTCCATGATGTGGTGCGCGCGCATCACCTCCGTAGGGTTTGGATGCGGCCACGGCCGGATTCGGATCCCGTGCCGGCCGACCACCACACGGCTCCGGGTGCGGTTCGGCGTCAGGAGGTCGGTGATCGGAGGCTTCAAGGGAAGGGTTAGGGTTTCAGTGCGGGTGGTGGTGGTCGTAGTGGTGGTGGTGGTCGTAGTGGTGGTCGCGCTGAAGACGGGAGCATTTGTATATATGTTAGAGGTAGTGGAAGAGAAGATGAGGAAGAAGACGAGGCGGGAGAAGCGGAAGCCGAGGATGAGGCTGATGAGGCAGCAAAGGACGTGAAGAAGGAGCCAGAAGGCGCCGGCGGGGGAGCGGAGAGCGCCGTCGACGGAACCCCCGCCTTCAGGCGGGGAGGAAGATGCCCGGAGGCTGTTGCTCCGGCGGGGGTTGTGGAGCTGCTGCAGGAGCGACGGCTTCATTTCTCCTAAAGGATTCTTGTGATGCGTCAAACAACTACTGGTGCTAATAATAAAAGAAAAAAAGAAATGAAAAGAAAGGAGAGGTGTTGGGAAAGGCAAGGTAGAAGGTGGGCGGTAGGTCGGAGGAGCGGTTGGGAGAGGTGGAGTATAGGTTAAGAAGGGGAAGGAGGAGGAAGGCGACGAGGAGGAGGAAAGTGGAGGAAACGGGCTTTACTTTAATGTGACGCGAAGCTCGGAGAAGGAATAGGGTTGGTAAGTTGGCAAGGAGAGAGAGGAAGACGGAGAAGGACAAAAGACCGGAAAGAAGATTACAGGCACCAGCGACATCGGGGAGGAGAAACAGCGCAACCGATGAGGGGATTTAAGGCTGATCTTGAGGGGCGAGATTGTGGGCACTCGGGATTCAGTGGACTGGCAACAACTCAAGCAGCCGGCGGCGGCGACGGCGTCGGCGGGGAGGGAGGAAGATTGAGATTTGAGTGGACTGGACCCTAGTCAATGACGAGAAATAACCGAGCCTGCAGCGTTGAATTGGCTTTAAATTACATTTTAGTCTTCTAGATAAAATAACACTTTGTATAAGTCCTTACGGATTCTTTTCCTTTCACTTTGGTCCTATTGTTCCTGTTTTTTTTTTAATGAACAGTTCTTGTCATTATATATAATTAGAGCTTCAACCTTATGATCAACTTCATTTGTAAATAATTAATTCCTCAAAAAAAAAATCATTAAATATTAAATTGAATTACCAATAAAAAAAATATAACGTATGATTAAAACTAACTAAAATTACTAATAATATTATCAATCAATCCTATTAAACAACTTCTGAATGAGAATCTAATTGAGTTTGGTTAATAATAAGAAGATCAACATATAAATAAGTGAATACTCGTTAACTAAAAAATATATATTTGCTATAAATGTCATCACTTTATATATTAATATTATAACTTATAATAAAATATTTGATGTGCAACTATTTTCAAATATACTAAATAATTTCTATAAAAAAATATTCACATTGGATTCACTTATCTATTTAATGAGCCATTTTGAACCCATAAAATATATTTACACCAAAATATGTATTTATTGTCGTCAAAACCTATAATTGAAATTATCAGTAACACGAATACTCTCAAGTTGAATATTTTATAACTTGTATGTTAATAATGATTTTTACTTACCAATTTATCATTTTAGGTTAATGGTTTTTCATTCAATTGAGCTGAGTGCTTGAATATTTTATAACTTATTTGCAGAAATTTATCTTTAATAAATGTTAAAGTAAGCCTTATATAAAAATATTACATCTTGAAAGTTAAGCATAAAATAAAATTAATTTTTATGAAATAAAATTAATTATTATATTATTTATAAGAATGTATAAAATATGAAATTAATTATTTTTTATTTATGTATAAATTATGAAATAAAATTAATTTTTATTTTGATGAAAATTATACACAAGAAAGAGAAAAAAGAATAATAAAGACCAACATCATTTCAAAGAATTAATTTTTAGAATGTGTTCCACATTTCTCCTAATATAATTAACCCATAAAAGAGAAAAAAGAGAAATTTCCACGTGTTGAGTTCTTATTGCTACTTCAAACTCATAGTTGAATTTCTCAAAGTCATGATTTTATACCATCGTTTACCTATTATTTTAATTAAGATAAATTGCATTTAGTCGAAATTTAAAAAAAATTACAAATTAATCTTAATATTTAAAAAACTTCAACTTAAATTCTTAAAATTAAAAAAATTTATAGTTTTCATCTCAATTAAGAAATATTTATTAATTTTTTATTATATATTCTATAAAAGTATTATTCTCATTTATTAATTTTATAATCTTTTAAAATATTAATATTTATTTTTAAAATTTAAAAAATTTATTAAATAATTAAAAATAAAAAAAATTAAATTTTTTAAAAATAGTAAAAATAAAAGAATATAACGTACCTTTAAAATATATAATTTATTCAAATTAATCAAAAAATGATAAAAATTTATATTTTTTTATCTCAAAAGATCATTAACAATAATAAGATTTTAAAAGAAAAATCAAAACTGTAACATTCCTACAATCTCGAATAATCAAATCTAAGTTTTTAAAAATTATGATAAATTTGTAATGTAATTTTGACCTCAGGCCCAAATGCAATTTACCCTTTTAATTATTTTCTTCGAATATTAGACATAATTAATTAACACCAACATCCATTTAATTATTCCAACGGTCAAATCACCTCCCTCACCTACTACTCCCAGATTCCGACCTCCGCGAACCCATCCTCCGTCATGCAGGCGCGGAACATTCCGTTCGTATTGAACCCATACGCCACCTCCCCCTCGCCGGAGACAGCGATCACTCCGGCGAACCCCTCGTCGAGCCTCTCCTTCACAGAGAGGTCCACCGCCTCCTGCAGACGGAGGCCCCTGTACTCCATCATCGCCGCCACGTCCCTCGCCAGAGTCGCCCGGATGATGGCCTCCCCCTCGCCGGTGCACGACACCGCGCAGGAGCGGCAGGCGTAGGTGCCGGCGCCGATCAAGGGAGAGTCCCCGATCCGGCCGGCCTTCTTGTTCATCAGCCCGCCGGTCGAAGTTGCCGCCGCGCACCTCCGGTGACGGTCGACAGCTGCACAGCCCACCGTCTCCGGCGAGTATACGCTGATCGGGAGTCCGTTCATTCTCTGGAAACTTGCGGCCGGTGTCCCCTTGATGGCGGCGCTGGCTATGGAGCCGCAGGTTTCTGTTCCGGCTAAGGGCACTCTGTAGTCAAACTGTCGAATTGACCATAAATGCCCATGAGCTTTGAATAAATCATCATTTTTGTTATTCAAAATTAAAAAAAGGGTAAATTACAGCCAGGTTAATATTTTAAAACTTAATATCATGCGGCTTTATGACTTTAAAAAATTAATATCTGAAATACTAATTTTACAAAAAATGTCAAAAAATTTATTATTTTTAAAATAAAAATTAAAATTTAGATTAAATATAAAATAAAATTATTAAAATTTATAATAAATTAAAATATCGCCAGCAAACTGGTGAGAGGGTAGAAGAGGAGAAGGCCAGAAAGTATTTTTGAATTTTTTTAAAACATAATAAATAATAACTTATTTGATAATTTTATAAAAATATTAAAATTTAAAATAAAAATCTAACTATAATTTATCTACAAAATCATAATAAATAGTTCATTTATTGTTAGAGATCCATCCCTCAATTCTCTCTTATTTGAGATTATATATAATTAAGTCCTTCCTAATTTCAACTTCATCAAATGAATTCATTAAATTAAAAATATATGCATCCATTTCTCACAATTCTAACCCCTAATTGAAGTGCCAATTTTGCTTTTTGACATTAATTTCTAATATTACTTAATAATTAGGACATATTTGCACATATTTTTAATATGAAAAACTTATTTAATTAAGTTGAAAATGTCAATCACCTTATTTTATGTAGGCCCAAAAATTTAAGATCCAAAAAGTTAAAATATATTCATAAAAAAAAAGTTCAATAATGACAGTCTTCATAATAAATTTGACACGCTCCCTTAATATTTAGATCTTCAATAATAAACTATCGCTCCAATAATAACTGCAGCTCCAAACGAACATAAATAAAATAATATTATATTTATTATTTTTACTTTTAATTTATTATAAATTACATCAACCTTGATATTAAAAAAAAAATACTACAGCATAATTTTTACTATATCTCAAGTGTCACAATTTTTCTCTTATTTAATTTTTCATATTAAAAATTTTTGCTTCCTCCATGTCATCCAATTGATCTCATCTATTGATTGCTATCGATAATAATTAAAATAAAATGACATCTATAAAATTTTAATTAGTACCTTGTTTTTTATGATTTAAGGAATTAAATGTATCATTTATATTATTTATCTTTTATATATCAAATTATTTTGATTTAATACGAGTTATATATCAAAAATTCTAGAATTTAAATTGAAAGCAAATTAACTTACCAAAATAGTATTGGCTTCTTTGGCTAGTTTGAGCATGCGCACGTTTTCGTCAGTGATGAAATAACTATTTTCCACAATTTCAACTCCCTATAAAAAATAAAATATATTTAGTTAGTTGCCTCACTCATATATATATATATATATATATATATAACTAATAATTTACGAATAAATCAAAAAAAAAATTTAATAACTTACGCATGATTATTTAGGGAGGAAATTAGTTTAGCGTTAATTTAATATTATATAATATTATTTAAACATTCTAATATATAAATATAAATTTTTAAGTAATAATTTTAATTTTTTTACAATATTATAAATACATATTATTAAATTTAATAATTACTTTTTAATTATATATTATAATAATAAATTAATATTAAATTAAACACCCCTTTAGTAGGAGTGAGATGAGAACGATCTAAGTTCGAGTCAAGTTGGGAACAGCTCATCATAATTCAATTCAAATTTGAGCTAGCTCGTTTCAATTTCGAACTAACTCGAATCTTGATCCAAACAACACAAGTTTTCGAAGAATTAAAATTTTTTAAAAAAATTATCTCAATTAAAATATAAAATTGAATAAAGGATTCTCACAAGTTCTCTTAAAAAATATCATAATAATAACTAACATATATTTATATATATATATATAATAAAATAATTATAATAAATAACTAAATGTATTATTTATATTTATAAAAATAAAGCTTAAGTTAAGTTGATTTAATTTGATTATGGCTCGTGAATTAATACAATAAATTACAATTGAGCTCAATTTTCGAGTTAGACTCTCACCCCTACCTTTTAAGTCATATATGGCTATACTAAATTTTAGAACTTTCTCCTATTATATTTAATATTTTTAGTAGTTTGCTCAAATTATTGTTTTATTCTTGAAATATTTGTGATATTTTATGGGAATCTAGTGAACATTTTCTTGAATATGAGCCTAGCTAGCAATTAAAAAGATATTGTATTATAATTATTAAAATGTATGTTAGACAATAATGTATTTTAATTTTTATTAATTTGTATTAAAGCAAGAAATATAATGAAAATGTTCACAAATAAATTACTACTAAAAATTATACGTATTTTATTTTAAAATTTTTTTATTTATATATAATATATTTTTTAAAAATGTCGTGTTCACTATTGCTTTAACTTCCATCAATCTTTCAAAAATGCCCTTTCTCAAAAATGTCTTTTTTTTCGATTTAAAAGTTCATGTTGTTTTTAATTCACCAATATTAACACTTTATATAAATTTATAATTCCATCTCTATCTCGCTACATAAGAATATTCGCATTTTAAAAATGTCCTTTTCAAAAATATCAATTTTTTTTTTCAATTTTAAAGTTCATGTTGTTTTTAATTCACCATTATTAACATTTTTTTAATTTTATAATTCCATCTCTATCGCTTTACATAAGAATATTGCGGGGAAATTATTAAAAGTAATTGTTAAAAGCTTTTTGCGTAAAAAATAATTTCATTTTGAACTTTTTATATTTTATGAAATATTTTCAATTATACTATTACTTCAAAAATATATATTTTTTCAATTATATTAAAATAAATAAAATAATTTTAATAATTTCCCCTGTCTGAAACCTGTTCTCGAGCAAATTCCTCTGCTCCGTCGAACGCGAGGTAGGAATGCGGCGACTTGTCCATGACGAGCCGCGCGAGGCTGACAGGGTTCTTCACCGTCGACAAGCCGGAGACGGCGCCGCACCGGCGGGCGGCGCCGTCCATGATGCTCGCCTCCATCTCCACCATCCCCTTGTCAGTGAGGACGGATCCCCTGCCGGAGTTGAAGAAGGGGTCCGACTCCAGCTCCCTCACCACCAGCTCCACCACGTCCACCGCCGGCACGTCAGCCCGCAGCGCCGCGGCGCCGGCGAGAAGGCATCGCCGGAGCACCCGCTTCGCCTCCTCCTGCCGCTCGGCCGGGAGGTTCGGGTCGACGCCGGCGCCGCCGTGGATCGCAATGGCCCATTGCCCCATCTCTCTCTGCCTGCTGAATTCTGATCGCCTCGAGGGCATTATATATGCACGGGAGAAGGATGGCGGACGCGAAACTGAAATATGATGAACTTTAATAAGTGGTTTGGGGTCCGGCAAGGCCACTCGAACTTCTTTTAAAATAAGAAAAAAAATTATTTCCTAAATGTAATAAAAAAAATTAATTTAGTAATAAAAATTATGTAAAATATAAAATAAAATTAATTATAATATTTATATTTGTATTGAAAGTAAAATAAAATTAATTTTTATAGTTAAAAATTATATTTGATTAAAAAAATAATTCGAACTAAATGAGTTTTACATTCTGTAAAAATCCTAAAATAAGTGTTTTAATTTAAAATATATGAATCAAGATATAAAATTATTAGAACATAAGAAACTTATATATAATTTACCTAAATTTTAAGCAAAATTTGGAGAGTTCAGTCCTATAACATAAATTTTATATTCCATATGTTAAACTATTTTTTAAAAGTTCAATTATTTTATGTAAAGAAAATATTATGAGTTTTTTTTTTATGGAAAGAAAATATTATGAGTTGTGGGTGCAATAAATCGTTATCAGCATATTAATTAATCTAAGACATTTTTGGTGCATGTGGTTGCCACCTATAACAGCCATTATATGTAACAAATATATAACATCACGTTCGTGTTTATAATATTGAAATGCCATTTTGATCTGATATTTTTTTCACTAAGTTTCTGAATTTAAAACTCGTATAAAGTAGACATACATCGCACAATTCTTCTTCAACACGTATAAAATATATACTTTAGATATGACGCCATATTGAGGAAAAGGTAACTCATCACAAGTATATTTTTGATCGACTTGATCAATAACTATAACGGCAATTCAAGTAGCGTTGCTGTGCAAAGGCTTAGAACGGTTCACTTGTTATCTCATCTGAAGCAATTAATTCAACTAGCTAATAGCAACTATTAACATAAGCTTATTTGTGTTTAACACACGAGTAAAAGAGCTTCATGTCTCGTAAAATTTTGACAGAGCCGTCCAAATTATTTTTACATTATTCAAAAGAAGTGATGCCATATATGATGGTTATATCCCATGACATGGTAGAGCATGACGAATTAATTTGTTTATAACGAAAACAAGGCCGCTAATCTTCTTTGGATCAATCAAAATATAGATGATTATCAAGTAGCTTTGAATTTTTCAGTTTGTTTTCATGTGAAATAAAATATTGGTACATATTCATTTCTTTTATAGTTTAAATTCTAGAGATAATTATTTAATAATAGCAAGAAAATTAATGAAATATTTGATTTAATATTATCTTAATATTACGTAAAAAAAATAATTATTTAATTTAATGATATTTATATATAACTTTTTATAAAATTACATAACTATTAAATAAAAGACGACATCTAAATTATATGATATACCACGAAGATAATAATAAACCAAATACCCTCTGAATATATTCAAAATCTAAAAATTTTTCATTAAAAAAATAAAATTTAGTTGAAAATCATTAGAATTATTATGGCTTCTAAATTTAATTAAATTTTAAGGTTAATTACTTAATGATTCTTATAATTTACTCATTATTAATTATACCTTGGCTAAATTATTTTTAATAAGTTCATAATATTTTTTACTTAAATCTTTGAAGTTTATAATGAGGATTAATAATAAAGCAGAATAAAGAACTAACAGTGTACAGATTTAAACGAGAGATTTCAAAATTTATGTACTAAATTATAATTATTATTAAATTATAAAGATTTGTCAATAATTTACTCTAAATTTTATCATAAATTAAAAGCAAATCATTTGAAATTATATATACATGTAACCATATTTTTGAATATTTGTTTTTTCATATACACATAATTATTCTATTGTATTATCGCAACAAAATTTCTTAAAAAATTTCATCGATAGTTGAACTTCATGTCATCTAAATTCTCAGTTATTTCGATGCTAATATGACGTTATTTCACACTATTTAATAAAATAATTATTTAATCTGATCATATATTTTAAATATTACTACATTAAATTTTAGAATCGAAATTCTAAGATCATATTCTGTGCCATCTAAAATAGAATTATATTCATATATCAATTTATTTATAAGTGAGAAATTTAAAAAATCAGAATAGAAAAAATTAAAAAATGTGATAAACTAATCTCAACGGTAGAAAGTGAAGACAATGGTAACAACTAAGTTATATGTTTTTAGCATTTTATGTCCTAAAATTTGATTAAAAAATTATTTATATTATATAATATTAGATTAAATAAATAATAATTAATTAGTAATATTAAAATTCGTCAATATTTGGATTGCATTATACCATACGCCTACTAACAAATCCTACTCAGTTTGAATCAAATCCTGACTCAAATTCTAAATAAAATATTTTATTTTTTTCCTCGAAAAGAAATAAAATATTTTTATTATTCTTTTCGTGCCATCCCAGTCATCTGATAATAATTACAGCTAATACAATGGGTATGCTGAGCTAATTAAATAAATTAATCCCGTCAATTAAATTATTTTTTAAAAAAAATGATTGACCGCTATGGGGAAGTTTGACAAAAAATCAATAAAATTTTTTTTGATAAACAAAATCAATAATTTCTTTTTTACGATTTATAATTTTTTTAGCTAAGTTTAAGTCACAATTAGATCAAATTGATTCATACTAAATTTTCTCAGTTTTTTTTAAATAAAAATAATATAATTTATAATTTTTTCTTTATTATTTTATATAAAAATGCAAGATATAACGTTTAAAGTTGTGTTGAATAAAATTGTAGATATATATGTGATTGGCTGATATTTGAATTGCAATGAAGGTTTCTAAATATTTTTTCAAAATAATTCTAAATTTACTGAGGAATTTGAACCGGCTCGACTACGATTCTGGTGAGGTTGAAATCAAAAGTTCAAGCGATAATTCGAGCTTGAATTAAACTGTAAATCAACATCATGACTTGAATTCAGATCCTTACAATATTACTGAATTAACTAGATAAAAATGTTATTTAGTAATATTAATCGTTGTGCAATAATACGCACTGGAAAATTCGAATCGCCAGACATGTAGTTAGCCAAATAAGTCGTGCCAAATAAATATAAGAAATAATGATAATAAAAGAACGAAGCAATCACAAGAACACCAATTTTACGTAGTTCGGAGGTATTCCTCCTACATCCACAGAGACCGATTTTATTATGTAGAAAATCAAATAAAAAGAGAATCTTATATCAATCACCTAGTTCTCGATCTCAGAAAATAGATCTTTTTCTTCTTTCAGATTAGACAATTCATTCGCTCTTCGTGCCTCAAATGATTGCATCCGGATTCCTACGAAATGACCCTCATAGCCGACGAAGAAGATCTTTGAGAATCACTGCTGAAAATATCCAAGTAAATCATTTATTCATGTTTCTCAAGAAGAAGCTTGAAAACTTGCAGCCTTGAATTAGAAATTCTTATAATCCCACTTATAGCTTATCTGATCATCTTATATTAATAATGGTAGCATATAATAAATTTTATATTTGATTTCATAAAAAAATCTCAAACAGTCTAACAAATAATTCTTATAAATAAGATTATTTAAATTAATCTTTATCTCATAATAAATATGTTATAATATGATAAGGATTAAATAATCCAATAGGCTAAGCACATTTTATTTTATTCAAATCACATTTAATAATTAATTACTAGATAAAAGTAAACTGTACTCAGGTCCTTGAATTTTAATAAATTATTAAATGAGTCCTTTTTTATTTTTTATTATTAAAATTTTTAAAATTATCATTATACCCCCCTCCTCTCTGAAGGAAGGAGAGAGAGGAGGGGTATAATGATAATTTTAAAATATTTTTAATAAAAAAAAAATAAAAAAAACTCACTTGATAATTTATTAAAACTCAGAGGCCCCGATATTATAATTTTAAAACCTGAACTTGTGTGTTATTAAGCCTTAAACTCAGGAACCTGGGTATAATTTACCTAAAGATTTATATTATGTATAGTGTTTTTGATGCAGTGAATCGGTGGCATTTTTTGAGAGAGGTTTCCAGTATTTATTGTAAAGGTTTTATGTGATAATTGTAATAAATTAGTAAATTAATAAATTTGAATAAAAAGGTGTTCTTTTCTATCAAAACAAAAAAATTTAATTGAACATTTCCGTACTTTGATTTGAGGAGACTTCTAATTTTTATGTAATATTTAGAATTGTGCGGAAATTGATATATTACATTTTGTCCCCTGAGATTAAAGGACGTTTACATGTTGGTCCACATTTCATTTCACAATAATCTTTTTAACCGTCAAGTTTTCATTCCATGTTAGTCCTCAAGATTGGTAAATTATAGCTTAGTCTTTTTAAAACAATTTCATCTAAAAATTAACACTTTGAGCAAAATATATAGTTAAAATTATTCTTTTCTAGTATTTCTATTATTCTCTCTCACAAAAAATTATCATACTTCGTCATTCTATTGTCTCTTTTTGGTAGGCTCTCGTAACCATATTTCATCTGACCTCTCTCTCTCTCTCGTGCTCTCTCGCAAGAATAGAGAGAGATAAATAATTTTGTTATTTAAGAAAAATTAAAAGAAATTTAGTAGAAGAACCAGCATGAAAATGAAAATTGGCTCCAGGATTTGAGTTAAATGATGCAAAATATAGAGATTAATATGAAAGAGATCCCCTAATCTTAATAACTCAAATGTAATTTCACAATAAAATGGTCACAATACTTCACAAAAAGACAAATGGATGAGATCACACACCTAAGTAATTTGTGTAAATTAATGCTAATCAAACTACATCAAAATTTTTAAGTTATCAATTATGTCAATCGAGTTTTTAAAACTAAGTTTCAATTTCAATTTAAGTCACAAAAAAAAGTATTAATTTCAACAGTTTTGATAGTTTCGGTAATTTCAGAATCGATAATTTTAGTCTTTTTTATAAATTATACAAATTTTATAAAATTAAATTTATTAATAAAAATTATTGAATATTATTTTTAGAGAAAAATAGATTTCAGTAGTTTTGATTGAGTTTTCGTTAGATTTTGATAGTTTTGGCTGAAACTGCCGAAACTAATAAGTTTCGGCCGAAATCAAAAGTCGGTAGCTTTTTCTAATTGGTTTTGACCTAAACCGATGCAAAATTTCTATGTTTTAATACCTCGATGTCAAGTAATAGTTTTTTAATACATTAAAATTAATATTAAAATACAGGCATCAATTTGATTTTTTTATTTTCTTTTGAATCTGTTTAGATTTTAAATGAATTAGTTCAAATTATAGATTTTGGATATGTTACTCTGAAACCCTTGTTTTATGCTATACAATTGTAGTAGCCCAATCCATTCTGGTTGGTTTTTCTCTTCGGTGCCGATTCACGAAAAAGGATAGGATCAATCTCGATCATTCATAAGTTACACACGAAGCACGTAGCTTGAAAATTTTTTGTTACATTCAAGGGAGATGACGCTCATAGGCAAATCCCAAATCAGTAAAGCATTTGAGAGATACTGAGTATATATATGAGAACTAGCTCTAGAAAAGTTTTAGGTTAGCTGGAAGGTGACCTGCAGCAGTAAGGCCTACCTCAGTACTGAGGTCGACCTTAAGCAATGACCTTCAACACCAGTTTGGCCATCTTAGAAGATTTTTTCAGGTCAATCTGGCGGCGATCTCAATAGTGAGGCTAACCACAGATTTGACCGTTGGCCTGTTTTGATTCTCCAACTGCTAGCTCCAAGTCTTTTCCAGCTAATTATTCTAACCGTTGAAACATTCATTATATAAGGAGATGAGGGTTGTTGGGGAATTTCTTTTGGCTCATTGAGCTCTCTAATTACTCCCAACAATCACTTTCATTCTTCACTATTCTAAAAGTATGTAAAGCATTCAAATAGAGTTTCAATTAAGCATTTAAGATGATTTAGGTGTAATTTTGGACTCAAGTTCTCATTCACTCTTCTTCTAATTCTCAAAATTCAATTATAAGAAAGAAGAGTGATTATATTTTTTTTATTATAATATTTTAATTTTTTCTCTTTTTGCCTTCATTTTGTGTGCGAAGAGTATCTCCAAATAAAAGTTAGAAGAGGTGAGTAAGTATATCTTCACTTAAAAGTGAGAAGCGTTTACAGTGAGTGCATAGAGAAGAATTTGTATACGGTCTTTTCAGCTTAAATTAATGAGTGTGTTATAGTAAAATTTTTTCGATCATGTGGGGTGGATTAGGCTCGTGTTTGAGCTAAACCACGTTATATCATGTATTTATTATCGATGCGATATTCTCTTCCTGTTTACACTTATATTTGTTTTCTCTTGTTTTATCTATCTTTTATTTATTGCACTAATCTTTTATATTAAATAATTTTTTTTTTAATTTATGTCTTCATTTCTTTTAAACATCATACTTGATTCTACAATTATAGTCTAAGTGACTTTACAGCAAAATTTATTTAACTAGATTCAAAATAAAATTTTAGTTATAAATAAATTTTGTGAAGTCTATTTTTATTTTAAAGTTAATATATGATTTTATTTGGGATGGAATAGCTGTCGTTTATATGATTTTAAATATTCATTCAGTGAATTTATATGTCAGCAAATAATTTGTGAAAAACTTTTTTTTATTACAAAGTCAAATTACATCAAATCAAGACATACAAAAGATAATATCTTCTGTAACGATGTCTTGCATAAAATTGAAGAATTAATCCAAAGTTTAATTAGATATATATATATGTACGCCGTATGTATGCTAGTATATGTTATTTAAATTTTGACTGCATAATCACAAATTGTATCCTCTTTATTAATATTCAATAAAATACATTAATAATCTCTTTACAGGATTGTCTTAAAAATACTCCATGGTATAAAAACACTCCATGGTACTTAAGATCGGTGCTCTGATACCAATTGGGAAGGAGAAAAAGAGAGAGCAGGTGTTCTTCGGAACTATCAATAGAACCTTCAAAATATTCAATAAAATGCATTACAACGTTTTGAGTGAGCAGTTGCTAAAACTAAAATTTTTTCTTTATAAATATCTTTTCCTTTAGTATTATTTTTAAGTTTGATAATTTTTTGATATAGATTGTTATCAAATATGAATTGTTCATTATGATCATGATTTATAGTATTGATTATTTGTTCAATGGTAACTTTTTCATTTTCTTCTTCTTTTAATATGAAAATATAGTTTATTTCTTCATCATCTTATTCTTCTTCTGATGAAATTAAAGAGTTAGAATCAGATTCATTGTCTGAATCTAATGCTAAATTATCTATGTCTTCAATTGAAGAGAGTTCATAATCAATATCAGATAAACTTGAAGGATTGTGTTCTTGTATTATGTCATAATATTCCTCTGACTAGTTGTATCCATTGGAAAATATATTATTTTCTTCGCCACATTTAAAATATTTACGTTCTATGTCTTCTGTATTATCAAGAGATCCTCCAGCAAAGAATTCTAATAGGAATTTTCCTAAGAGAATTATTGCATCATCTTTAACCTTTTTCATCTTTTATTTTTTGAAATTGTGAGTAGTTTTCTAAGAATTTTAAAACTATACAAAACTGAAACTTCAAATTTGGAGGTTATTTATTTTAGTATTTATTGTGTAATCATATATGCATATATATTTTTTAGTCCTCTGACTAGTTGTATCCATTGAGAAATATATTATTTTCTTTTTAGAATTGGGATTTTATCAATGTTAAAGATATATGGATCATTTCTTGAATATTTTGTTTTAAAAAATTTCTCCTTTTTATTTATATATATGTCATCAAATGGATCTTCTTCTTTGGGATCTTCTTTAGGATGATAATATTATTTATCACTGAATTGATTAAAATATTGATCTTCAGGTATTGAAGGTCTTTTTTGTGTACTAGGTTCACCGACTTTCATATATATATCAGCTGAGTTTTCAATTAGTTGATTATTAATAGTTTTTGTATCACTATTAGTGTTAATATTAGTTTCAAAATAAAGTTCATATTCTGGTTTATAATCATATAATTAAAAAATATGTTCTTTTGACTGATATAGTTATTGAATAGCAATTAGCTTTTCTGTTGTAAGATCTGACATATATTTTTTTATTTTTTCTTCTAAGATTTGGTTGTTTATAAGGAAAAGATTATAGATCTCTTCAAAGTCAGTGAAATCTTCTAATATATTTATCTCATATAAAATATTTATATATTCAATTTTATCCTGAATTTTTTTCATATATTTTTTATTTAGAGGAACATTCATCCAATGATAATATCTTTCTGTGTTATCATCTAGATTTTCTAGATTTGCTCGATATTTATTATTACTAGATATATTTTTTATATTTTTTTTAATATCAATTATTTTTTGGTTCTAATTATATAAGGATTCATAAACTTCATTTATCATTTTAATAATTAATTTAAAAGTAGTTACTAAATTAGTTTCACTTATTTCACTAAGATATTTATTCTTAATATCAAAGATTTCTTCTTTAGAATTTTTTAAAATAAGTTTTTCTGTTTTTTCTAATTTATAATCTACCACGGGATTTGAGGTCATAAAAATAGGTTTTGAAATTATTTTAGATCTGTGTTAAACTTTTAAGTCTTAGGGTTATAAGCATCCATATAGATTAATATGTTGATACCAGATTTGCTTGGTATTTAAGATCGGTATTCTTACCCAATCTTTACAGGATTGTCTTAAAAATACTCCATGGTATAGATTGTTATCAATATAGAAACTGGATGAATATTTTCGAAATAGGTTAATAACTACAGAACAATCTTTAATAGGAATAATACATTATTATCTTTTATATCAAGTAATAAATTTTAAACTTTTTCCAAATTTCTCTATAAGCCTAGCAAATAAAAATATAGTCAAAATTTGATGATATTCTATAAATTAGAAAATATTTCTATGTTAAAAGGAAACAAACTTTTAACATTTACTTGGCGATTATTAGGACATTTTTCTGAAACCAATAATATAAAAATTAAATCAATACCTTCAGACATTAGATTAGATAATATACATAATCAATATTATGAAATCATATATCCTAGACAATTAACAAATAAAGGCATACAATATCCTATAGAATAGAATATTAATTTAAAAGAAATTAGAAAAAATCACATAATAGAAAAACCTTCAATAAGATAACTTCAAATAAATGAAGGAAGATTGTCTGAATATGGCTTTAAGTGTTATGATTTTATCATATACTTAAATCTAATTTTATATTATTAGTTCGTAAACTAGTGCTAGAGCTAGGCAGATCTATATTATCTTGAGTTAAGTCTTTTATTTGTAATCTTATATTTGTAGTCTTCTATTTGTTATATTCATAGAGTTTATTCTTTGTAATGATCTATTATATCCTAAAATCATAACACTTAAAGCCATAATAGACACAAGAGCATCCTTATCCCATATAAAATTAAAACTAATAGAAAACAATATATCAAAAGTAAAAAAAAAAAAATATTATACTTTTGATAAACAAATTCATGAACTTATATATAAAGCAAACATAGATAGTTTAATTATTATAGATACTCATAATGAATTACATGCCTTAGAATTTAAAATTATTTATAGTGATGAAAGAAGTATATTTGATATGTTAATAGGACAAGATATATTACAAAAATATTATCCCTTGTAAATAAATTATGAAACAATACAGTTAAAAATTAAAGAACAAATAATACACATTAAAAGAGCTAAAAAAATGCAATTTACATACCATAAATGTTCTAACTAATGATAAAACTCAAAATAATCATAATAAAATATGTTTTCACAAGATAGAAAAAGATACAAAAAACCACACTGAGGTTGACATAGGTTATGAATTTTATTTCTTTGAAAATATTATAATACAACCAAATACTTTCACTAAAATAAGAACTGGTATTAGCGCTAAAATATGTATAGAATATTACGGCCTCATAAAAGAAAAAAATAGTTAGGTATTTAATAACGATATGACTATAATAGAAGGAATAATAAAATCAGATTATAAAGGTAAAATTAAAGCTATAATAAGAAACAATGAATAAGATACATTGATTCGAATAAAAAAAAATAAGTTATTTGATTTTAATAATATTTCCAATCACAAAACTAGAATAGAATTTTCATGAAGTAAACCAACATTTAAATAAAATTTGTATAAAAATAGAAATTTCCAGGATATAAATCTTTTCATATTTATGCTTTAGTAGACACTGGTGCAACTAGAAGTATAATTAATGAACAACTTTGGGTAGATGAATTCTCTGAACAGTTAGAAGAAAAAGTCTCTTTTACAGGAATAAATAGTACTATGGATACATTAAAATATGTTAAAAATATAACATTAAAAGTTCAAGCCGAAGATAATTACATTGCATTTTTTCCCATTATTTATATCTACAAAGACTTTTCGTGTGACATGATTATAGGAATGAACGTATTAAACAAATATTTACTTATAACTATTCACAAAACCTATCATACATTTACGATAGAATAAAAACCAATTAAAATACCTAGAATTTTTAACCATTTAAAACTCATTAAAATAAATTATAAATCAGAAGCTTTATCCTTAATTAAAAATTATAAAATTAAATATTTAGACTCTTTAAAAGAATTATTCTCTGATAACCCATTATTATATTTTAACAGAAGTCTAAGATTCTGTGAGTTAGAAACCCTAGATGATAAAAAAAACTATAAGAGTAAAACCATTGGTATATTCTTCACAAGATACTGAAGATTTCAAGAAATAACTTGCAGAATTAAAACAATTTGGCCTAATAGAAAATTCACATAGTTCTCATTCTTCACCCTTTTTTATGGTAAGAAATTACGCTGAAGAAAAAAGAGGAAAAGCCAGAATGGTCATAAATTATAAAAAAATAAATGACAATCTCAAATTTGATGAATTTTTTATTCCAAACATAGAAAATATTATAAAAAATATTAGTGGAACAAAATAATTTAGTAAATTTAATACTAAATCAGGATTTTGGCAAATAAAAATTAAAGATAAAAAATCTAAAGAATTAACAGCCTTTTCAACACCATTTGAACATCTTCAATGGCAAGTAATGTCATTTGGACTAAAAAATGCACTACAAATTTTTCAAAAATGGATGAATTTAATATTCTCTTCATATAATAAATTCATTCTAGCATATATAGATGACGTACTTATTTTTTTCTCCGCATATGAAGAACACATTCAATATTTAGAAATAGCTAAAAAATTATTCATCATGGTATTATTCTTGGAAAAAATAAAATAGAATTATGTAAACAAAAAATTGAATATTTGGGTAAAATTATAAATCAAGGAGAAATATCACTACAAAAACATATTATAACCAAAATTAAAAAATTTCTAGATACTTTTGAAACCTTAAAACAACTACAAAGTTTTCTTGAAATATTAAACTATGTTAGAAAATACTTACCTAGATTAAGTGAATATTCTAAAAATTTACAAGAAAAACTTACTGAAATTAATAGACAATATAAAAGAAACAAAAAAAAGCAACCTCTTGATGTGAAATCGATAAAATTAAAATACAATTAAATGAACCCGAAAAAAAAGAATTCAAATATCTAAAAATATTAATTAACAAAATTCCTAAAACAGTCATTCCAAAATTAGATGATAAATTAATACTCTATACAGATGCTAGTAATCTTTATTGGGCTGGAGTATTAGTCAAATCAATAAAAGATGTCGTGGGATATACTTCAGGTAAATTAACAAAACCAGAAATAAATTATTCTACTTATGAAAAAGAATTTATACCAATTTTAAAATCTGTCAATTAAGTACTTTAAATTTTGGTTATTACCTATTAAGTTTTATATAATCACACATAATAAAGATTTATATCATTATATTAAAAATAAAAAACATGATAACAATAGTCGACGAATACGATGGTTATTACAATTAGATGAATATAGCTATTATATCTCATTCAATCCTGGTTTTACTAACATTCTTGTTGATATTCTTTCCAGAGAAAATCTATAATTCTTATTTGCAGGATTATGGCAAATCCATGGAAAGATAAAAACTTGGGTTCATATATTACATCTCAGAAAATATATAATACATCCTCCTCGAGAATATACAAGCGATATATCATATTCCGAGAAGAAAAAATAAATATTGACTTCTTAGATAAATATAATCAGCAAACTATATCAACACTAGTAGCAACTACCAGCAATTATAAGTCAGCTATTCTAATGTCTCCCAAGACATATAATATTATCAATAGTCTCTGGAAATTAATCGGAGGCTTACAGCATAATACTTCTCTCCCATATAATATCCGAGAAATTATTTCTCATATTTACAATATGGAGCTCTCTCTAAATAATATAATACAGAAGGTCCAGCATGAAGAAGAGTTTTTAAAATATTTACTCCAGAAATGTGAGAATTTTCATCCTCAACAATATGAAAAGCTATATCTTGTATTAGAAGTGATATATAGCTATAAAAACATCAACTCTTCATATATGAAAAGAGCAAAACGAAACAAATATTTGAAGAAAGTAAAGACACTACTACCAGAAGATCTTCAAACAAGAAGTCTGGACATTATATATGAAGATAAGGCACTGCCATATTTACAAAATAAAATATTAATTAGTCTACCGGATGGCCGACAGAGAATGTTCGTAGCCTTTACACCATATATGGAACGCCCAATAGAATTGGGCATAATCCGCAAAATTATCATTAACACATATAATTATAATGAATGGAGTGAATTTTCTCAAATCATCAAGACTATCATTTATTCTACCGAACAATATGAACGGATTTTAGAGTTCGAAATTATTTCTATATTTGTTGAACCAGATCAATATCTAGTCCATCCAGCATACCAAATATGACGTCTCACTAGACAGCAAACTCGTGGACGACCAATTATGAAAGAGTTCTTTGGTTATTTCTGGGATCATGAACAAACAAAAAATTTATCAGAATTACTAATGGTTTATGAAGAACGATATAATTATCACTTTCTGAGTAATGGACGCATCCTAGTATATGATGAGAACAAACAAACTGAAATTGATGCAGGAGATAATAATAATTTGGATTTTCAGTGGGGATCTCAAACGGAGAAATTACTTCCAGATATTCATCCAGGTTATTCTTATACTCCAGACACTCTCTCTATACAGTCCAACTAAAGAAGGACTTCTTTGCAAAAATACGAAGCATCTTCCCTTTACAAAAGCAATTATATGCAAAATCAACAGAGATGATGGTGGTCTCATAATACTGCACATCGACAAAGCATCCAGCAACTACAACAGCAATAAAAGAGCAATAATGGAGCATTATAGCACTGTAGCCAGCACTGTAGCAGAACTGTAACAGCATAATAGAGCACTGAGGTACTGTACGAATACTGTATTGCTGTAGCAATAATGGTACTCAATTACTGTATTACTGTAACAATAATGGTAGAATTCTTGTTTAAAGATCTTCTGGTAACAATAATGGTACTCAATTACTGTATTACTGTAGCAATAATGATACTCAATTACTATATTTATGTCTATTCATTTCTTTTAGACATCATACTTGATTCTATAACTCTAATCTAAGTGACTTTACAGCAAATTTATTTAACTAGATTCAAAATAAAATTTTAGTTATAAATAAATTTTGCGAAGCTGTCTTTTATATGATTTTAAATTTTCATTCAGTAAATTTATATGTCAGCAAATAATTTGTGAAAAACCTTTTTTTTGTTACAAAATCAAATTACATCAAATCAAGACATACAAAAGATAATATCTTCTGTAACGATGTCTTGCATAAAATTCGAGAATTAATCCAAAGTTTAATTAGAGATATTATATGTATATATATATATATGTATATATGTATATATATATATATATGTATATATTGTTTTAAATTTTGACTGCATAATCACAAATTGTATCCTCTTTATTAATTTAGAGAAAATCTAATTTTTTAATTTTATTTAAGTAGAAGAAGATTTTGCTATTCTTCAATACGAAGGGTGAGGTTTGAAATTATAAATTCAAAGGGCGGGTAAAATATATAAGGGATAATTACCTACATGTCACACCATTTTACTTTATTTATGTGTTACTCATCCATTCTTAGTTAATTACGCTATGCACACTCAAAATATTATAAAATTTTACATACATATACTTTCACTTGTTTTCATTATAATGAGCAATTATAATTTTTCAATAACCTAATTATAGTTATGTTACAAAAAATTTGAACCGTCCATCATATTATTTTAAGGATATTTAAATATATTTTGAGTGAAAATCTTAAAACTTTGATATTTAGGTAGTGGCAAGGGAAGGGGACATCTGCGACGTGAATTGATTTTAGAACAGATCAGCGCTTTAGTGTGACATCGAGGAAGAAAAAATATGTAGTATTAAAGGTAAAAATGTAATTTTAATGATTTATTAACGAAATATTTTTTTTCAAATAGATTTTGATTGAGTTTTAATTTAAGTGTGTATGTAAGATTTTATAATGTTTTGAGTGTGCATAACGTAATTAACTAACAAATCAATGGGTAACGCATAAATAAAGTAAAATGGTGTGGCTTGTAGTTATTATCTCAATATTTAAATATCTAATTAACTTAGAGCTTAAATAAGTATAAAAGTTTTTCTAAAAATAAATATTATGTAATTATTTAAGTTTCTCAGTTTAAGTTTTTTTGGGCCGGCCCAAACGAACAACAATAATGTTTTATTAGCCCGGTAAAAAAAGCCCACAGTGACAACGCATGCCTGGCCCATTTAGCTGTCGGATGCAAACCAACAATAAGTTCATATTCAACAACAAATGGCCCACTGCTAACTGGGCCTGGCCCATCAAGTCTAGTCGTTTTGGACGACATAATCCAAACTATTGCAAACTATACGTAATTCAGTGCGACTTGGTTTGTTAAACCCGAACTAATTCACTTGTTCTTAAAGTTGAAAATTTGAAAAGAGTATTTAAGCAGAGAATAACGTTGCAAAAAAAAAAAATAAAAGAGCCCTAATATTAAAAAATCATTAACATAATGCATCACATTTTTGCACTATATAATGATACTTCTACTGCATCCGATGCTTATTGTATTCTTCTTGTAATCTTCTTTATGAAAATTAATAAAGTTTTTCTCGACTATCATGAGTTTTCTAATATTTATTTTGTGTTCATTGTTCCTGATTATCTTATAGTTTGGATGTTTACTTTTGTCCTTTAAAATTTCAATTATATTTCTTTGATGAACCATGCAGATGAACTAACTTAAATATAATAAAAGACATTAGTAAAGAGTAACGACAATATCTAACTTTATGATATTTTTTAGTTTGAATTGTTATATATATAGATATTGAAATTTGAATTTTCATTTTTATCAAAAAAAAAAAAGAAATTTGAATTTTAATAAAATGTTAATAATCAATTAAATTGTGTTTTTAGACCAATTCCAAACGATTCACCGATTAGTAACATCTGCGCCCCGTTTGTCTGCGAGTTAAAAATTAACTTGATTTAATTTTAACCTAACATATCACATCACACATAAAATTTAATATTAGAAATTAATTTTATTTCACATCCTACATACATTACTAAAATAATAACCAACTTATATCACATCTCTCACATATCTCAACATAATAACTAACTTTATTTTACATTATTCACAACTTTTAATAGAAAAAATTTCTATTTAAATTTAATTTTAATCTTGTTAAATTTAACTTTACAGATAAATAAACTCTGGTCATGCGGTCAACCTTTTCCCAAACGGATTGGGTCAGGTTGGCCCAGTGTCAAGGGTAAATTTCATGCCAGACCCAAAGTTTAAACTATCCTTTAATTCGATCCAAATTTATGAATTTTTTTGGAACGTATTCTTATGAGCCATGAAGTATTAAAAGATAATATAATAAATTTATTAAATTATCTTTTAATGATATGATGCAAAAGTAATTAACTTTTTTTGTCTCGGTTTCAACCTCAATCATGTCGAGGTTTAATACTTTAAAGTTCGAAGTACAGCTCTCGAGATTTGACCTCATGCATCAACAATGATGTAATGTAAACTCGAACTTTCATGATATGTTATAGATATGTCAACTGAACTACATTGCTCAAGTCCTCTAGAGCAGATAATTAGATTGAAGAGCTTGATATCTCTAAATGTGGTCATATAATCGACTGATTAAAAATTATTCGAAGACATTATCATTAATGAATTATGTTATTACAATGCATGCACGTGAGATAACTACTATTATAATTCCTAGGTGCAATGTTATACACGGTTAGACATTATTAGAGCTCATGTTTATCGATATAGACTAAGGAGCTTTCTAGTATTACTTCTCTTAACTGTAAGAAGAGAAGATTTTCGCAATGTATGCACCAAGAATTAACACATTAAAAATATTAATATATTAAATTGAGACGTCTAAAGCTATTGTTTATTTTATTACGAGATTTGCTCTCAATCTCTCTCCATTTATTCTTTACATTTTTTATCTTTTGAAATCCTACATTTCAACAATCACCGGCTATTCTTATCCTTCTCTTATTGAAGAGAGTTGAAGTGCTCGCATCAGTGGCGGAGCCACATGGGAGTAATTGCACCCCTGATTTTTTTTTTAAATATATTTAAGTTTTTTTTTTTAATTTTAGTCCCAAATTTTGTGTAATAAATATCATATCATAAATTATGATAATAAATTAAAAAATATTAAAATAACAAATTATTTAGATAACTTATAATTTCAATTTTTCATAAATTATTCAACATATAAATTATATAAATAAATTTTATACTAGTGAAAATTCATTCAATTTAAAGAATTTATTTATGTATTTTATATTTAAATTAAAAAATTATTATGAGCAGTGGAAAGAGAAGGATTCGGTCTACGTGCGAGCCCGAAGGGTCACCCGGAAAATGAGGAATGAGGGTCTGTCGTCCTTTGAGGGCGCGAGCCGAGAGCTTCTCGAGGCGTCGGGGGCGAGGCCGTGGCCATCGCGTTAGGCGTCGAGGATCTCGTGGCCGCTGACGGCGGGGCTGCGTGAGGGACGATGGCGAATGTTCTTCGATTTGCGGGCGTCGAGGAGGAAGATTTGGGCGGCGGCGAGGTCCGGAGGAGGCTCGCCGAAACCCGACGACCGACGGGGCTTCGTTGCAGCGAAATTAGCCGAAGAGGGCTTCGATTGTTCTTCGTCTAACCTGAATAAATTCAAAAGCAACTGTAAACGTTTAAGCATAACAATTTTTTTTTTTTTTGATCACAAATTACATTTGAAGCCATAACTGCCTTTGTAGAGTGATATGAATTTGCAAACGTTGACATGCCCAACAAATTGTCATTCATTGGCATTAGATATCTTCCCATTTTTTTACGTAAACACCATGTAAAAAAATTATATGTAAAAAAAAAACTAATTCACAAACAGTTTATCTTTCAGAAGATTCTATCGTATACTGTTACTTCTTAAATTTAATTAAATTGAGAAAAAATAATCACCATATCTCATCTAATGATCTCAAATATTAAACTTATTGATATTATTCCCATAAATAAATCCTAAATTAAATTTTTAAGTAGTTGTGAGCTACAAACCATTCCTTCTTAAATATGTGACTCTAAGTGGATTTAATGAGAATGACTTTGTCTAGGTAATCAAAGTTTCAGTCAACTGCTTGTCTTATTTAAAAAAAGATACTTGTGAAAATCTTAATAAGATATTAAAATTAATACTTATTTATTAGATAAATATAAATTTAGATATTATTAAGTTTTAAAATTATAATTAATCAATTTAGAAATCTAATATGACTCTAATTTAAATTGTGATACAGTTAATTTTAGTGGAGCATCTAACCCGCCAAAGTTATTGTTTATTAAAAATAATTAGGGACTTAACTTTTCATTTTTGTTTCCTTAGGATTGGTGATCCGATGACTGATTGGTAGAAACAAAGTGTTTTCTTAAGCCTAATAGTTATTATGATTATTTACAGAAAAAAAATATTAATGCTTCATAAATAAATAAGTTATTGTTAAATTTTAATAAGAGGACTAATTTGGTTACCAATTAAACCTAAAATTTAAATTTAGGTTCACTAATTATGATATTAACTAAACATAATATATTAAGATAAAAATCTCATATATTCAAATTCCATTGTTGTCATTCAATCTTAACTAACAAATCATTTTTTAAATAAAAAGTATATGCATATATTAAATTTTTATAGTGTATTCCGACGAAATTAAACATATATAATGTGCTTATAACGTATTGTTCGATTTTCGAGTGAGTCCCGAAGGCAAACTCGACAGTCGAAAATTCGGAGTTCAGTTTAGCTGAGAAATCAATCCTAATCCGGGAAATGAGAATATGATTCCGAGCCGACCCTCCGGCTCAAATTGAACTGACTTTCTAACATTGCTCCGAATCATATTCCAACATCGCTCTCTAAATTGTAAAAAAAATATAGAAATATTATGTGTTTAAGAGAATTTGATCTTTAAACCTAGATAAAATAAGCTTAAATATCCTCTACTCCACCACTAGACCACTAGCTAATTATATATAATGGCATTTTATTCATATATATATATTGTTTATTAATATTACTTATGTTATACATATAATTTTAAGTTAAGAAAATTGAAAATGTTTTGACCAAAAACTTTAGCTCTATTGATGAAAATTTTTTGAAATGATTTTAAGTCGATTAAAAATCGAACAAGCGCAATTTTGAGGAGTATTTTTAACACTTTAAAGCTAACCCTAAATCAATGGTAAACATGTAATTTTCCTATTTGTATTCTATTGGTCAAGTGGCGGCGCAATGACTACACAAAAGACGCGTTGGACAAACACCATTAATTACTGGAGACTTCGAGGGAGAACGTGTTCCTCAATGAGACATTCAAAAATCGAATCTCAGCCGTCGAGAGTGGCCACGTACCTGATCGAACCGTCGTTGATTCTGTCCACACATCCTCGATCGCCCGCGTTCGCCGGCGTCAGCTTGTCCAGTGCAGCGGCTGTCAGCCTCGGCGCCCCCCCGGCGTCGCACCCTCCCACCCTCCGCCCAGGAGCCAGCCGGCGCGCCGGCGGCTTCGAAGAAGACGCCGCACCGAACGCCTGTGGGGGCGGCGGAGGTTGCAGCCCCAGCTTTCCTCGGTGGCCGCGGTGGCGGGGCGCGTGTGCCCTTTTCATCGGTGGCGGGTGGCGAGGCGCTGGCCCTTTCCCATCGCGGTGCCTGCGGGATCGGAGGAGAAGCGCGGCGGTAGCGGTTGGGATTTCGGCTGTGCAGGTGGGGCTGGTTGCGGTACGGCGGCGCTGGAGGAAGACGTGTAATTAATTGACGAGTTAGATTGGGAGATAATTATGGATGAGAATAGAATCAATTGGGAGGTAGCAGCGGGATCGTTGGGTACGCATGATCGTTCTTTCGACGCCAGTGACCGATTGTTCCCGCATCCCCTGCCCGCCTCCTCGTCTTGTTGCGTCGCGTCGAGAGAGCCTTTGCAGTGCTCGCATCGCCTCCGGATCGAGCCGACGAGGCTTTTCAAGTAACAAGCATCGAGCCGTTATCATACGACGATCACGCCTTGACCTTCGCTCCTGCTTCCGATCCTGAAAAGCTCATCGAGCATCGCCAGCGCCATCGGAGCTGTGGTACGCGGGGCTCCCGGCATCCGGCGCTTCTTTTCAGTGTAGCGATAGAAGCGAAGAAGAGGAGGCCGGAGACGGCGAAGGTGCAGACGCCGGTGGCGACCACGGCCACGGCTATCTTCCCGCTGTCTGAATCTTGCGCCGGCGCAGGCGCTGCCGAGCGGAGATGAATCGGGCGACGGAGGCGGTGGGGGAGGGTTTATGAAGGCCGGGACGGAGGTGGAAGGGAAGACCTGAAGGTCTGAGGCGAAGGGAGAGCTCGACTGGAGAAGACCGGCGCTGAGTTGGGGATGAGAGGGAAAGGGGGACAAAAGAGCAGAGAAGGAGGATCGAGAAGAGAAAGCCATGGCGGGCGATCGAATTCATGGGATCGATGAGTGATCGAGAAGAAAGGATTCGATCTTGGATTTGAGAATTTGAAGAATTTAGGTTTTGTGAGAGTGAGGAGGAGGGAAAGGGGGCAGAGGCGCAGGATATAGGAAGCAGGAAGGAAGCAGGAAGCCGGGTGTAAGCTTGGAAGATAATAATAAATTATTATTATTTTTTCTTCAATTAATTATTAGTTATTATTATTACTGCTATTGTTATTATTATTATTAAAAAAATTACGAGCTCACTAAACTTAATTTATTTTGTGATTTCTGCTTGAAAGTTTTATTGTGATGTTACTGACAAATTAATAAATCAAATATACATTGATATTATATTCACTTTAGAGTAAATTTTTGTTATGTCTACAAATTAACAATTATAAATTATTAAATTAACGTGTTCCTAATTGAAAATTTTTGAATTCTCAAAGTATTTTGCTATAAATTATTTTTGAGATTAATTATTTAACATGTTTACAATTTTAGATAAACTCTTATAATTTTTTTGATTAGGTCGTTGTAGTTTATTGTTGTAGATTATGTTAAAAAGACTATTGGAAGTACTTAATCTACATGAGGAGGAATTGTGATCCGAAATATCTTGGTTAAGAAAAATTGGAAAATATGATGCTAAAAAAGCGTGTGAAAAATTATAAGCTAATACTGCAGATGCTTCATGTGAGCCCAGTGGCGGAGTTAAGACCTCAAACTAGGGGTCAAATAAACTCATTTATAATAATATTATAATTTTAAATTATTTAAATTTATAAAAACAAATTTTAAAATTTTTAATATATTTTAATTTAAAAATAACAAGATTTTGATTTAGAGTTTTATTGCATACCTCAAACACTGAACTAATAAAATAGTTACTCATAAATTAAACTTTAATACACTAAATTATTTAATAAATTAAATATTAATCTATTAAATAATTTAGTAAAATTAAAAATTTAAATTATGAATCAGTTAATTGATTATTATATTAAAAATATAATA
>KZ451889.1:1155856-1176372 GCA_002786265.1 Apostasia shenzhenica
AAATTTTG
Organism: Apostasia shenzhenica; assembly: GCA_002786265.1. Taxonomy (NCBI): domain Eukaryota; kingdom Viridiplantae; phylum Streptophyta; class Magnoliopsida; order Asparagales; family Orchidaceae; genus Apostasia; species Apostasia shenzhenica. Next base: position 1,155,865 of record KZ451889.1, read on the forward strand.
AGTTGAATTGCACCTAATTATATATATCATATTTTTCTATAAAAATACATATTGTAAATATAAAATATTTTAAAATATACAATTATAACTTTACCTTTAAATTTAATATATTTTTTTATTTTAATATCATTATTGTAAACTTTTAAGAAAACTTATTAAATATATTTTAATATTTTATATATATTTACATTTATATACACATTAATTCGTATATAAATTGAATTAATTACTTTTCAAATTGGTTGATTTCAAAAATTGGTTGATTTCAAGCTAGAAAAAATTTGCATTAATTTTAAATTAAATAAAATATGAACGAGTTTTAATTTCCACGTAAAATTGTGACCCCTAATTGTATTTTGATTATTGCATTCAAAAAATTAACTTATTATTCATAAAAAAACATTTTTGAGACAATTTAAACTGTTTATAAAACATAGGTTAATCATAAAGATATTTCTAGTTTTTGGGACTCAGAAGACATTTTTCCTATGGAATAAACAATTAAAGTGTTGACACTGTATATAATTTTTAGATTATTAGCATTTAATTCAAATATATTTAAATTTGAATTTGAATTTTTTATTTTAATTTGCATTTTTTAATGCTCGTTCAGTTTCACTTTGAATGGGGATGAAAAGCTGGAAAAAGGAGGAAGTAAAATTGTGATAATTTCTTTCTCTTTCTATCACTGGTTTGATTCGATATTTGGCCGTTAATTAGCGGGGAAGAGCGACATAATGATTTAGTTATGAGAAAATTACGTCTTAGTCTCTAAAGTTGAAACTCTATTGTAAGTAGGTCTCACAATGATTGCATATAATTGTAAGTTAAGAAACACAATAGTCTTGTATAAACTTATTTTAAAATTTGAAAATATAATTTAAATATGCATAATTATTATGCATAAACCCACTAGGATGAGATCAACATAAATCATAAAATTAAAAATATGATAATTTTTTTCAAACTAAAAAAAATCTCACGAGCATATATATGACCCACTAGCAACAAATAAAAGCTAAAATAATATTATCCTAAAAATATTACAGCAAATAAGTATAAGAGAACTTGGTGAGTAAAAATTATATATTATAATACTTATAACATTGTTCTTATATATATAATTTTATACTTATGCAACTTATTATTATGTTTATATATGTCTTTATTATATTATATGCGGCACTATCACAATTGAATATATTATCCTTCAACTAATACTATTTGTGTTCTCCCATGTATTAGTATCAAAAAGCTGAGATGTAAGTTACTTGAATGTAATTTATTTTACAATAGCTACTTGAGTTCAGCTTGTTTTTTTTATGATTCAAAGTCAGCTAGCTTAACGAGAGATTGACATAGCTCGTACTCAACTTGATATCTATAAATTCATATTTTAAAATATTACTCTTTTTGTTATTAATATATTTTATGTAAACATTGTCTATTTTATAACTTATAAAAATATCTTTGAAAATAATAGGTTATTTATGAATATCATTGATCATGACAATATAATATTTGGAATATATTTTTGTCCATTTTAGGAACTCGATCATTTAGTTTAAATAAATTTAAAACTCGACTTAAATAGTATTATGTATATAAATGTCCCTAATGTAAATTTCTGATAGATTTTTTCTTCACTAGTCAATGATAATAGTGAAATTTATAAATAATTAATAAAATTATGTCATGTGATAGCATGGGTCTCAAGTGCAAAAAGGTGTAGTGACGGACTAGATGAATCATATTTGAATACCAAAAAAGAAAGGTGAGCTTTTTTTATTTTGCGGGAGGCAAACAAATTTTTTTTATTAAAATATGACATGCAAAAGAAATGCTTGATGACAAGGCGTGTTATATTAAAATGTGAATGTGTTCCTATGCAAATTATTTTTGTGTTCCATTATATTTGAATACGAAAATTGAATTTTTTTACCACGATAAATGTTTTTACCATGTTTTTTTTTGTTTTCATCAATTTAAATTCAAAAATCTAATTTTATATTTGTTGTATTTGAATCCGTGCCAGCGCATCTGGAACTTACATAAGGTAAAGATGTAAGGGAAGCTTATTGGCAGACGCGTACAGTCATGACCAACCATCTGCCATGACCTTCTATTCTTTTGGCTGTGATGTCTGGCTTTCCATATCATTGGCCACGATATTTTTGTCACAACTCTTCTATACTATCAATCATAATATTTGGTTAACATCGGGCACGAGGATTGATCCACAACTACCGATACTGTCAACCACGACACGTGATCATCCACAGCTTCCTGAAGACATCGGCCAAGACACTTAATCATCCACAATTTCTCTCAGTGATATCGGGTCAAGATACTTATTCACACAAAGTTGTTGCCGCCCCACCTTAGTGGAGACTGCCACATTGGGACGATTTCCACGGTGTAGATTCTCTTTAGTTACGTAAATCGAGATTTTGTGTGCCCTCGCCACTACGTACCAAGGGTCTTCTTGGGGCCGGCAAGTATGGGCCCGACGGCATGAAGCTAACAATTATAATATTCTGGCCCCAAAATCTACTGTAGTCCACCATAGCTCATATATAAATATATCTAGACAGAGCCTCATATGCGAGATGAACAGACAAAGCTTGTTATCTCCTCTTCTTTTTTCTTGTACTAATCTCTTGACCAAACATCTTTTAAGCACTAGTAAAACTCTCTTTTTCTGATTACTCAGTGGATGTAGGGGAAGCTACCTGTCACATCCTGAAATTTTAAAGTCAAAAGAAATTGAAATATAAGCTGATTTGAGGTTTAAAAATTAAAACTGATTTAGATTTCAAATGAAGAATTTTGGACCTGAAAATAATAATTTTGGACCTATTCGCAAGAGTTTGAAAATAGGAGGACCAAATTGCAATTGTTACATTAAATAGACGAGCAATGTCGCGGGAAGCGCCTTTCGCTCTTTTCTGTGTGCGAAGGAGAGAGAAAGGGAATTTCTCTCTCTCTCTCTCTCTTGGTTCCATGTGCCCCCTCCATTCCGCACCCCTCCGTTTCGCCAAGAGCAGAAGCAGCAGCAGCTGTTGCAGCCGCAGGCAACAAGAGGAAGAAGAAGGAAGAAGAAGGAAAGAAGAAGGAGAAGAAGGGAAGAGGAAAAGAGGAAAGCTAGAGGATTTTCAGGTTTGGTAAAGGTAGATATTCCTTTCCCTAAAATTATTATTGTTATATTATTATTTGTGCAGCAAGAGGAAGAAGAAGGAAAAAGAAGGAAAGAAGAAGGAGAAGAAGGGAAGAGGAAAAGAGGAAAGCTAGAGGATTTTCAGGTTTGGTAAAGGTAGATATTCCTTTACCTAAAATTATTATTGTTATATTACTATTTGTGAAAATGAATGAGCGTTGTGAGAATTTAAGAATTATATTATTATACATTGTACACTGTATATGTTGTTATAAATGAATGAAATATGCTTGTCTGTGAGGTGATGTGGTACTAATGAATTTTTGTATACCAAGAACCGACGAGGGCGGAGAGTTTCCTATATATATATTATTTCGATGAGGGCGGGGAGTATACGCCGGGTGATGTCCTAAGAAGAAGGAATCACTGATACAAGGTGCGGCTGTCAAGGCTTCTAGAATAACAAACTGTAGGAACTTTTGTCAGACTTCTAGGTGACAAGGTATAAAAATAATAGATCCACGTCACTGAATAAAATATTATTATATTGTAATGAAATTCAGTGTGTGCAATATTAAATAATGATAATTAATATGTATTTATGATATGATATGTAATGTTATTTTGAGTAATGAGATGATAATTCCATTCATGATTTAAAAGGCGATAATGAGTAAGACAGATTTCTCACAAGCGATCACACATGCCAACTCGAGCTTGATATGGCGCTACGACGTCCAAATTCCTTTTGGGCTGATGAGAAATGATTGTGGCATTTGAGGTGATTGGTTGAGAAACCTGGAGCTTAGAGATATAAATAATGAAGTTATTATTTCTAGTAAAGATGATTATGATATTGATAATAAAGATTATTATTTTTAAGAATATCTTGCATATTAAATTATTGCTGTAGAGATTAACTTTATTCTTGATTTGATTCTAAATACATGAGCTGTATTCTATCTGTATGCAGTGTTGAGTTGATTACTGTTTTATTTGGGATGCTGTTTTATCTACTGGGTCTGTATTAACAGGCTCCTGCCATTTTTGATGACAGGTGTGACACTAGTTGGATCACGGGATAAGAGAAAAGAAGTATGAAGATATTTTTAAATTGTGATATATAAGAATTTGAGTTGAGATAATACAAAAATGGAAAGAATATATTACTTTCTGGCGTCCGGGAAACCGGGACGTCACACTACCCCTGAACCACCTTAAATATTAATTTTATTTATATTTATGATATTTTAAATTTATGCTTATGAAATTGAAAATGTAATATAACAAAAAAAAAGAAAATATAAAAATATAATTTTTGTATTTTAATATGAAATTCATGCAAAATGTTGTATTAGTTGCATATAACAATATAAATTTTTACAAATTTCTTAAATAGTGATGGAGCGTTTTTGACGGTATTTTTTTTTGTATTCCATAATATTTGAATATAAAAAAGTTATTTATATATTTTAATTATAAATAAAAACATTTTAAAAGTAATTAAATACATCTCGAGTTTAATTTTTTATTTATATTTATCAAGTTAAATATAATTGATATTTAATATATTTATCAAATTTTAAATTTATACTTATGAGATCATTATATAGAATTTAATTTTTTTATTAAAATGCTGTTGAATAGAAAAAATATATAAAAATCTATGCAAAATACTTCATTCATGTTTCTGCACAAAAGATCGTATTCAAATACGATTTTTTACATATAACGTTCCAACATTTAAATCATATTTGATAGGCTAATATTTTTATTAGAAAATATTTGTGCAAAAACTTAATTGTATTTGAATATAGAATAAATCTATGCAGAACCTCAAACGTATTTAAATATGCAATATGTGATGTTCCGTATTTCTGCTTTCCGCTATCGACACCACTAGTTTCGCAGAAAATATACGAATGCGCTTTATGATATCGTTATAATTGCAAAACATGTCAGTTTGGGTTGGAAAGATAATTATGGTTTAATGAGGGCGAAATTAGTAAATATCTATGCGGTTCAGATAAAAATTAGCGGTTCAAGGCAACATGCAAGCATGTAGCCGAAATGGCTACATGAAAAGCTACACACTATTGACAGCTGGTACACGTGGCGAATACTAATACGTCTAATCGGCGGGTTCCGCCCATGTCGTCCGCGTAGACGTAGAACCCAGTTTTGTGCCTTTTCCGGCCCGAATAATCCCGGGCCTTTTTGAGGTAAATTGCATATAAGTCTCTCATGAGTTAATAGTTTTACATGCTGCTCCATAGATTTTGAGCCGAGCTTGAGGTCTTTTGCGTTTTGACATGCTGGCCCATAAATTTTGAATATTATCTCTGATTTTTAAGAATATTGATTTATCACAATATTACATTACATTCAAATTATCCTGTGTATGCAAAATATTAAAACTCAAAGGAACTAAATGGTAATAAATCACCAAGCTTGGGGACTAAGTGAAATGGCGCACGAGTGAATCATCTTATATAAAAAATATATATATTCTTAAGTTATATATCTAAATAACTTTATTCTAAATGACAGAGATATTCTTTAAGATAAAATTGTGTGTTAATAATAAAAAATTCTATAGTTAAATGTACTTAAGTTGAAGTATTATTAGATGAGTGATCTCCTGAGAAGTACTCAAGATACAAAGTTCAAGAAATTAACTGATTACACTTCTGAAAAGTATTTCGTTATCGACAGCTGCTTTGACTGCTACTGCGCTATAAATGAGAGAGAAGAAGGGACGAGAGGGTAGATAGACTTGAAAATTTATAATAATGCTATTAGATGTTAAAATTTTTTGAATCTAACAGCATTTATGTATGATTATAATTTTATATAATAAAAAATTATTTTTATTGATATGACTTTATTATTAATTTATCATTTAAATTCAAAATTAAATGATATCAATTAGGAGTCGAGCTAAATTCAAAATTTCGGGTTGTGTGCACAAAGAAACTGTGCCAAAGAAAACCGAAATTGAGGAGAGACCTCTTTCGGCTTGCACGTGCTGAATGTGTGAACAACAAGAGGCCACGTGTCCCCACATGCTGGGAAAATTTTTGGGCGACATTGTGTAACCCGTCAACCATGCGCACGCAAATTGTGTGGCGCCACGTGGCTCGATGGGGACCCCCGGGCTCCGTCAGCGATGGCGGGATGGCGGGACGCCGGGACGGCGGAGCAACAATTTTTTTTCTCAAAATGTTTTGATTTTAATTATATACTAGTTATATGCACGTGCGATGCACGTGCCAAATTATACTTTAAATTAATATACCATCAGTTTGTGGTAGTTGCCTCTTTCTTTCATAATAATAATCTCATACTATAATTTTTTTATTATTGTTATTGTTTAATATATATATGTCACATAATTCTTAATTATACAATGAGAAAAATATTTAGATTACATGTGATGTAATGTAAAAAATTTATATGAATGCATCGAAATATAAAATATTTTGTGATACTTGTTATCTGAATACCTGATATTTAACAAACTACCTGAATAATGTGAAACCATTCATAAAACAATAGGAACAGAGATAAAAATATTGCAATATAGATGATCATCTAACAAACAATTTACAGATTAATAACATCAAAAACAAAACAAATACTTTCAAAAAGAAAATAAATAAAAGTCAATACAACTGTAAGAACACAAAATCTAATTCAGCTAAGCTGAGCAGCAATAAAACTATGAGACACTCCTAGATGTTTATTCAGCTAACCACCAAAAAATATTCCTTATAATTTTTTTGAGAAGGCATATTCATAAGAAACCAAAAAATATTATAATGTAAATAGAAATGAAGAACATAACATTTAACATAAAAGTCCAAATGCTCAGCTATTTGCAATTTCAGGAAGAGGAGGATTTTTTTTCTTCAACGAGCACCAGAATCCAAACAACAAAACCTATTATGAAGTTGTGTTTCCTAAATTAAACTATACATGTAAAAACTATACATGCAAATAAGTTACATATATAATAGTTTAACATCATATCCAAAAAAATGTACAAATAAAAAATATCATGACGTGAAGTTTTTCTATTTTCTTCTTTTCAACTTATGTTCATTATTTTCAACTTCTGTGATGGAGATAGTAGTTAATCTTGTTCTTGAGATGCTTTTGTATTCTTGAGTTTCTTGACGAACATTGAAGTAGAACCATTTCTTTTGTAGCTGCTGAATCATAAATTTTGCCCTATATACAACATATTATTGTTACTATAAATTAAAATTAAATATTGTACATTCTTATTAATTAATAACATGTGACGTTACCTCTCGTTTCAAATTTTCAAAGGCATTTGCTGTTATATTTGTTATTAGTTCAGCTTGTTCGCCAAATACTATTGTAGAAATTTCTGCTATCTCATCATGTATTATTAATTCAAGTAACAACCTGCAAAATATTAAGTTACAATATAACATGTATGTAAAGATATGTAGAAATATGCATACGCATATATAGGATATTAAAATACAAATAAGATCAAATTATGTGTGATAAGTTTTACTTTGCATATATATAAGCTCTTTACCTTGATGCTGCTTTTGCTCTATTGCTACAGTATGAACAATAAAATATTTCATTGATGGAGATTTCTATTTTTTTGTTGCAGAAGTTGCAAGCAATATATGAACGAATTTTGAGGGACTTGATCTGTACTTTCAGTTCATATATATGCTTGTCTGGATGAATTTATATAGTATTAAAGAACAATAATAGATATTTTGATAATAAAACTAATACAAATTCAAAATTATCATAGCATGTGCAACTTTCTTTTTGCATTTGTTCAGTAGAAATTTAAGTGATGTGTGTTGGACATGTGTGTTTTTTGAAGATGAAGGTCTTTTGGTGATGCTTGTATTTTGTCGTCTTGCAAATTGAATTTCAACAGTATTTTTTGCTGACCTAAATCATTAACAAAAAGAAAGATAACTCTTTACATGTAATAAATTATAAATATTGCAGATCTGAGTTTTGTGAATTAATACCAGTCTTGGAGTACTCGAGTTTTTTCAATATCAGGGTTGATGCAAATAGTAGTTGATGATGTTGTTGATAGAGATAATTCTTGAAAATTGTAAAGAACAAAATTCGAATTATAAAAATATCATATATGATAAGCATTTAGAAGTTTTTACAAATTTACCTCTATATGCAGTTCGCCTTAATCTTGTTGCCGATATAGTTGGTAGCGTGCTTGCAAAATATTCTGATATCATTTGTCCTTGAATCTTGGCAATATCATCCCATAATGATATGCATAGAGATTTTAAACTAATAAAAGTGTTCATATTAGAAAACACAATCTACATATAAGGACCATATAAAATTACTTAGTTACTTTTCATCAATTACAATGATTTCTCGAACAACTCCTGTAGAATTTTTGGGCCTTGTAAACATTCTTAATGGTTTTATCTCAATCACAATTCCAATTATATCTGTGTTGATTAAATAAAGTTAACAGAAGTATGATTTAAATTGTTATGAAAATATTGATGACATCATATACAAATTGAATATGTGAAAACAAAATTTAAATTTGAATATCAATCTTACTTAGTGAGTTGTTGAAGCTATCAAATATATGCTGTAGATCATTTATTACTGTGCAGTTGATGTCTAGTTGCTGGATGCTGTTGTGTTGACTTGCTTTCGTAATTTCAATTTTTGATGTCAGTTTAATCTGTTTGTCATTTTGGATTACTCTGTATTTCAACTCTATGAAAGAGATAATAACGTTGGAGATAAAGTAAGTGAGGCCTTCTTGTAGGATATTATCGAATTTTTTAACATCATTTTCATAACAAATAGCTTGAATTTGGTCTCCCTGGTAAAAGAAAAAATTAATTTTTATAATGCAAATTTGTATTATAATTGTAATGCAATAACTGACAATTAAATTTGTTACCTTTTCATCACTGAAAATATATATTTGAAATATAGTGGTATCATTTTGAGAAAGTCTTGGGGCTTTTTTTATCTAAAACTAATACTTTCAAAGTGTCTTTGATGATTCCTAAGGTAATGGTTGACAATAATATATTTGATGATGTTATCAGCATATGACCTGGTTAGAAATAAATGTGCAATTATAGATATTACCTGAAAGTTTAAACCTAATGTTTGAATTGAATGGACAAACTTCATATATTGAAGAATTACTATTACATATATAGATATATAATGTATAATTTCGTTTTAACTGTAAAAGTTAATAGTTTGATGATTACCTTTTGAAATTGAATATTGATAATTGTCAGTGTCTGCTGGTTCTTTTACTTGCCTCCTCATTTTTTAAGAAGAACTAACTTACAAGTGAGTATGTTAAGTCCCATACCTTGCAATTAGATCGTAACAATCCACCATGCTCCGAAGTCCCGGCACCCACGTTGGCTGGCTTTGTGCTAGCTCTTTCTAGCCCCGGGCGAACACTGCAATACCGGCGTCACCACCGGCGCCGCTCGATTGCAACTCAGACACGTAGTATATGGCTCTGATACCAATTGATATGAACTTTGGGAGAACCACACCCCAAAAGCTAGCTCATGGGAGTGGAGAGCCCAAAGTTCATATAAATCCCACATTAGAATCCCATACTTCCAATGTGGGACTCAAGTCTCATACCTTGCAATTGGATCGTAACAATCCACCACGCTCCGCAGTCCCGACGCTGGAGGTCGTACAAGTAATATAAATGCATATATGAAATGAATTATCAGCAGCACAAGCATTTCTTTAATTTAAAATGGTTGCAATATGCTCATGAAAATCATAGACAGTGAAATACCTAAAGGGGAGACAGTAGCTGGAGAATCAAGTACAAAATCACATTCTTTGTCTGCCTTAGAACCACGTGGCTGATAGCTGTAGATGAAACATGTAATTCATTTGCAGTAAATGATATAAAATAAATAAACAAATACAAACTGAAGTAGTAAAAGTGTCAGTGAAAATAATAGAAGCTATGATGTTCTTGATCAGTTGCATGTTGGCAATTATAAATAGTTAACAATTATCGAACAATATATTAAGCTAGACAAATACATAACTATATGTAAGCAAATAATTAGTAGTTGTTATGAGTATAATATTCAAATTTAATGTCATATTAATATTTTTGAAAATGATGTAATTTGAAAAATGTAATATGGATCTTTTTAATTAATTTTAATACCTATATATTGCAATGAAGAAGTAGCTTTTTGCTAACAACAATTCTAGTTGAATTTGTTGGGAGGCCTTCTTCATTTGTTGGTTTAATAAGGATTTTGGTTGTATTGCTAGATATTGTTCGTGATAAAGCTACGTATAATTGTCCATGTGCGAAAATAAGTTCTGGTAAATATATTCTAACTTTTTTTAAGGTTTGACCTTGTGATTTGTTTATAGTCATTGCAAAACATAGTCGAATTAAAAATTATTTTCTAATAAATTGGAATGAAATGTTAGACACTTCTGAATATTGTAATGGAATTCGTGGTAGTAAGACTCGTGTTCCTTTGTGGTTTCCACTAATAATTTCAGCATCAATTATATTTGTATTAAATGTTTTGCATATGAGATGAGTACCATTCGATAATTCACATGAAGGATTTAGATTTTGCAATAGCATGATGGGATAATTTGCTTTAAGTATTAACTTATGTGGTGGTAGACCAGCTACTTCTATATCATTGAGAAAGTCTATATTGACTAATGTGTTTTCATGAGATCCGATAAATGAATCAAAACTGTAATATTCTTTTTGTTCTCCTGGAAATTCATCAACAATTATATTATTTAGTTTATCAACATGTTCATTTTTACATGCAACAATTGCTACATCAACAAAAAAATTTATTACAGTATTATTGGAATTGTTATTGTAAATATTAGAAATTAAAATTTTGATTGACTCTTTCTCTATTTCTTTGTATGGTATAATCATTTTTTTCTGGTATTTTAATCCAATTTTTTCGAATAACAGGTTCTTGTCCATTTCCTATTCGAAACAAATAGTTACAGAAATTTGGATCATTTTTTGCTCTCATGTTTTGAGTTAAGTGCATTTTTATGAGATGTGGCCATAAGAAGGACATGACAATACTATTATTAATAGTGACATCTTCAATTTTTCCTGAAATAATTGGTAGAACTTTTCTAAAATCACCCCAAAATACAGCAGTTTTACCACCAAATATTATATTACATTCCATTATATCTTGCAATGTTTTGTGTAAAGCTTCTATATATCCTTTTCTTGCCATTGTTGTTTCATCCCATATTATAAGTTTAGATCGATGTAAAAGTTCAGCTGAAGAAGATTGTTTACTAATATTACATGTCCTAATTTCATCTATGTTTAATGAAATTTTGAATCTTGAATGAGCTGTTCGTCCACCAGGTAAAATGGAAGCAGCTACACCAGATGTTGCTGTAGCTAATACAATTTTTTTTTTGCTTCTAACAGTGGCTAACAAAGCTTTGTATAAAAATATTTTTCCTGTACCTCCAGGTCCATCTATAAAGAATGCAGATTTGTTAATTTCTAGAGTCAATTGAGTTTATAATAATGTCATAGATCATGCGTTGTTCTGAGTTCAATAATGACACAAGATTGAGTTCTTGATTTGAAGGTCGTAATGCTAATTCATCTTCAATTTCTTTACATAAATATTAAGTTTTTTGAATACAAATATTTGTAGATAATATTATATAATCATTGATTTGTTTGCTCATGTCTTGTAAAAACGAATCTATGCTTTTTACTGTTTTCTATAAAATTTCAGTAGAATTATTGATGTTATGTTTGAAATCATCAGTAACTTCATTATAATAATCGCTGAAAAGTGATGTTGGGCTTTTTGGCATACAAAATACTAATAATGTAGCAAACAATCTTCGAAATGCATTCGGCATTTTGAAGATAGCTGCTTCTGTAAGACATTCACAAATGCTATTGTCAGAATCAAGTAATCCTCTTGCAGTTGCAACATCTTGAAATGACTTGTACTTGATATTTTCATATGTTTGTAAATCTTCAAATGATGTAGGTCCTTTCACATGATTTAGCAATAATCTAAGATAGTAACGTTCATCTTCTGTTGGATTTGCTAAAGTAACTCGACCAATAACTTGATGTTGTTTTCTTTTCGACCAAATTTTTCCTGATGGATCCCATGTATAATATTCAGGTAAATATTTATATAAAATATTTTTTGCATTATCATCAGTCATATTTAATTTGAAAAAGCATTGTTGCTTTGTAGAAGTCAAAAGATATTATGTTTTGAAGATCTTGAATTTCTTGAAATGTAATAAGCTGTTTATATGGTAAGTATACTTGTAAAGTTGTAACAGATGGATGTATTTCATTTAAAGCAAAAGCAAAAATTCTCCACGTTGCTTCGGGAGGAGAAATCCATCTGCCTGATTGAAATTGTTCAATTTCATCAATGATGAATTCACTATTGTCATTATTTTGTAGATTAAATATAATTTTATCATGTCCTTTATAAATGTATTTATACAAATATTTTATAGAAGCTATTGACGAACATATTTCTATATTTAAGTGACAATCAAAATGACTAAGTAAATAAGGGTTATAAGGGACAACCCATCTATTATCCAGTATAGCTTTTCGAACTTTGATCTTTTTTTTTCATTATTTCTTCGTCTATAAATAAGATAAGAGTCTTCTGCCTGAGTAGTGTATTCATAATATGGCTTTGGATATCTATTTTTGCATTGGCCTTTTTTATTCATGCAAATATTTTTGGGATTTCCTTTGCCACAAGGTCCGTGCATCATATGTTTTGCAACTAATTCAAATAGTAAAGAAAATTTGTCTTTGCCAGGTATTTCAGCACATACATAATCATTGTATGATTCTGTACTTATAATTTTTGAGCATTCTTTTAATATTATTAATAGATGTACATGTGGTAGTCCTGTTTTTTGAAATTCAATAACATACACATAAGCTGCAACTGGTCCAAAGAAAGCCTTTTTGACAATCAAATCCTTCAATTCATTTAACTTTGCTTTGAATATTCTACATGTCAAATCTGGTTTATTTTGTGCAATTTCATTCGACTCTAATTTAGCACTAACTTCATTCCACATCGGATTATAGGTCATTGTTAGAAATATGTCGGGTTTTCCAAATCGTTGTACTAAAGTCATTGCATCTGAATATCGTTTGCGCATATCACGAGGACTACCTATAAATCCTGCTGGTAAAATAATATGTCTTCCGATTTTTGATGCACTTCTCTCTTCAAGAGCAACACTGTCAACAACTCCTTGATATAAATCTGCTCTTATTTAAGTTAAAAGGAAACAAATTTCATAAAGTGATAAATATTAGTGCATAGATTTAACTCGAAAAAGGTCTCGTAGTTTGAATAATTTTGTATCGAATACATTAATTCAATGAAGTGCTTTAATGATTTTTTTTTATCAGAGACGTTTTAAGAACAGTTTTTTTGTGATTGAGATAAAAAATTTATTTTAATATTATAGTGTAAAATAAAATATTATATTATCAAAAATTAATTTTTAATTAAAAATTTATATGTACAGTGAATTATAATTAATTTTTTTAAATTTAAATTTATGTATGATATCAATTAAATATAAAAATTTGATAAAATAATTTTTCGAGAACATTGAGTTTTTTGATTTCCAAATGAGTGAAAGAAAAAAGAGTAAAAAATAAATTGTACTTAAGGGTGACTTTGAGTTTATTTAGAGCGAGTTAGGCTCAACTTTAAAATAAAATTTTTAATTTTGAATTAAATTCAATTCGAGCCTCTTATAATTTGTTCAATTTCAAGACAAATTTTGAGTTGAATTGCACCCAATTATATATATCATAATTTTCTTATAAAATATTTATTATAAATATAAAATATTTTAAAATAAACTACTATAACTTTACCTTTAAATTTAATATATTTTTTTATTTTCATATCATTATTGTAAACTTTTAAGAAAACTTATTAAACATATTTTAACATTTTATATATATTTACATTTATATACACATTAATTCGTATATAAATTGAATTAATTACTTTTCAAATTGGTTGATTTCAAGCTAGAAAAAATTTGCACCAATTTTAAATTAAATAAAATATGAACGAGTTTTAATTTCCACGTAAAATTGTGACCCCTAATTGTATTTTGATTATTTCATTCAAAAATTTAACTTATTATTCATAAAAAACATTTTTGAGACAATTTAAACTGTTTATAAAACAAAGGTTAATCATAAAGATATTTCTAATTTTTGGGACTCAGAAGAAAGTTTTCCTATTGAATAAACAATTAAAGTGTTGACACTGTATATGATGTTTAGATTATTAGCATTTAATTCAAATATATTTATATTTGAATTTGAATTTGAATTTTTTAATGCCCGTTCAATTTCACTTTGAATGGGGATGAAAAGCCGGAAAAAGGAGGAAGTAAAAATTGTCATATATATATTTTAAAAAAAAATTGTGATAATTTCTTTCTCTTTCTATCACTAGTTTGATTCAATATTTGGCCGTTAATTAGCGGGGAAGAGCGACATAATCAAGGTTTTGAAAACCGGACCGGCTTCAGAATCGGTAGACTTCAGGTTCAAGGTTCAATGGTCAAACCGGGGTCGAACCGGGATGAAGTAAAAATTAAAAAAATTAATAAAATATAATATAAATATAGTTAAAATATATATTATTCACACATCAACACAATAATTAGACATAAAATGAATGTTTAATAATTGAATTTAACAAATAATATCTTATGTAAATAACCCAAGAAATAATTCCAAGCAAATCGAAATAACAATAACCCAACAAAATATTCGCAAATCACAAATTGAATATAATATTTAGTACATCATTAAAAGATCTGAGCAAATATATGTTTTATCAATATTAAAATACTAAATCATTTCATATCATTAAAATATTAAATCATTTCATCATTTCATATCACTAAAATACTAAAATACTAAATCATTTCGAAAGGATGGGGGCTGGAGAGGAGAGTGCGAGGCAAGAGAAATTGCGAGTTCGTGACTGTCGCGCAAGTAGAGGCCGCGGAACGGAGGCTGAGTTAGGGACACAGAGTTTAAGAATTTTTTTTTTTTTTTAAACTCAACCGGTCCAACCATACAAGTTCACCGGTTGACCGGTTGAACCGCGGTTTAGACCGGTTCTGGCCGGTTTTAAGCGGATGCAATTATAAAATTAAACCGTACCGATTGGCTGACCGGTTCACGGTTCAACCGGTTGAACCGGCCGGTCCAGTCCGGTTTTTAAAACCTTGGACATAACGATTTAGTTATGAGAAAATTACGTCTTGGTCTCTAAAGTTGAAACTCTATTGTAAGTAGGTCTCACAATGATTGCATATAATTGTAAGTTAAGAAACACAATATTCTTGTATAAACTTATTTTAAAATTTGTAAATATAATTTAAATATGCATAATTATTATGCATAAACCCACTAGGATGAGATCAGCATAAATCATAAAATTAAAAATATGATAATTTTTTTCGAACTAAAAAAAATATCGCGAGCATATATATATATATATATATATATATTACAATTTTATACTTATGCAACATATTATTATGTTTATATATGTCTTTATTATATTATATGCGATACTATCACAATTGAACATATTATTCTTCAACTAATACTATTTGTGTTCTCTCATGTATTAGTATCAAAAATCTGAGATATTAAGTTACTTGAATGTAATTTATTTTACAATAGCGCCGACTTGAGTTCAGCTTGATTTTTTTTATGATTCAAAGTCAGCTAGCTTAACGAGAGATTGACATAGCTCGTACTCAACTTGATATATATAAATTCATATTTCAAAATATTATGCTTTTTGTTATTAATATATTTTATGTAAACATTGTCTATTTTATAACTTATAAAAATATCTTTGAAAATAATAGGTTATTTATGAATATCATTGATCATGACAATATAATATTTGGAATATATTTTTGTCCATTTTAGGAACTTGATCATTTAGTTTAAATAAATTTAAAACTCGACTTAAATAGTATTATGTATATAAATGTCCCTAATGTAAATTTCTGATAGATTTTTTCTTCACTAGTCAATGATAATAGTGAAATTTATAAACAATTAATAAAATTATGTCATGTGATAGCATGGGTCTCAAGCGCATAAAGGTGTAGTGACGGACTAGATGAATCATATTTGAATACCAAAAAAGAAAGGTGAGCTTTTTTTATTTTGCGGGCGGCAAACAAATTTTTTTATTAAAATATGACATGCAAAAGAAATGCTCGATGACAAAGCGTGTTATATTAAAATGTGAATGTGTTTCTAAGCAAATTATTTTTGTGTTTCATTATATTTTTGAATACTAAAATTGAATTTTTATGATTTTTTTACCACAATAGATGTTTTTACCATGTTTTTTTGTTTTCATCAATTTAAATTCAAAAACCTAATTTTATATTGTTGTATCTGAATCCGTGCCAGCGCATCTGGAACTTACATAAGGTAAAGATGTAATTCAATCTTGAGCCAAGGTCGGATCGGCTCGAGATCGAATCGTTAACTGCCCTAGCCCCAATAATCCCCGGGCTTATTTGAATTTTTTGAGGTAAATTGCGTATAAGTCTCTGACGAGTTAATAGTTTTACATGCTGTTCCATAGATTTTGAGCCGAGCTTGAGGTCTTAGCGTTTTGACATGCTGGCCCATAAATTTTGAATATTATCGGTAAGATTTTCAAGAATAATGATTTATCACAATGCAGTCCTTCTGTAACTCACAAGATTGCATTCAAATTATCCCGTGTATGCAAAATATTAAAACTCAAAGAAACTAAATGGTAATAAATCACCAAGCTTGGGGACTACGTGAAGATTCAGGATGATCTAAGATGATGAAAAGTGATCGTTGGGCAGTAGTGTCTATATGCTTGATCAGAATCACCTTGACAATTAGCGGCTGCTAGCATGTTTCTAAGTGGAAGAGCGCACGAATGAATCATCTCAAAAATAAAAAAAAGGATATTCTTAAATTATATAACTAAATAATTTTATTTCAAATGATAGAGATACCCTTTATAATAAAATTGTATGCTAATAATAAGAAATTCTATAATTAAATGTATTTGAGTTGAAATATTATTAGATGAGTGATTTTCTGAGAAGTACTCGAAATATAAAGTTCAAGAAATTAATTGATTGCACTCCTAAAAAGTATTTCGTTATCGACAACTGCCTCCACTGCTACGGCGCTATTAATGAGAGAGAAAGAAGGGATGAGAGAGTGGATAGACTTGAAAATTTATAATAATGCTTTTAGATGTTAAAATTTTTTCAATCTAATAGTATTTATATATGATAATAATTTTATATAAATAAAAAATTATTTTTATTGATATGATTTTATTATTAATTTATCATTTAAATGTCTCATAAAATTTATTTGTTTTTAATTCAGTGCGAGTCAAGCAAAATTCAAAATTTCGAGTTGTGTGCACAAAGAAATTGTGTTAAGGAAAACCGAAATTGAGGACAGACCTCTTCCAGCTTGCACGTGCTGAATGTGTGAACAACAAGAGGCCACGTGTCCCCACATGCTGGGAAATTTTTTAGGCAACATTGTGTAACCAGTCAACCATGCGCACGCAAATTGCGTGCCGCCACGTGGCTCAATGGGGGACCCCCGTGCTCCGTCAGCGATGGCGGGATGGCAGAGCAGCAATTTTTTTCTCAAAATGTTTTGATTTTAATTATATTTAAATAATAAATTTTTTTAAATAGATGAAATGTAATATTCCTAAAAACAGTGCAGATATATAAATATAAAAATTTGAAAATTAGGGACTTATTTAATTTGAAATATTTTTTTGATCAAATATAATTTTATTTCACATTTAACATAAATATAAATATACATGAAAATACAAATTTAACGTTTGAAGACCAAAAATATTGTATCTAAATTAACAAAAAAAAAAAACATTTTTTATTTTGAAATTAGCATTTTTTAGTCATGCTGTAATGTTTGGATTTTTTTTAAATTTTTTTCCCTTTGTTTTTCACCTTTTTATATGATTTAATTTCAATAAATTTTAAATATACTTTAATCTTTCTGTATCATATATTTAATAGCTTATTTTTTATAATTTATATCGATCGTTACAATATTATGAATATAAAAATTACTTATTGTTCTTTTCATAGGTATAATCGATTAATATGGAATTTTTTATTACTATATATACATGAATGTATTTCAAATATTATAATAATTTTCATATAATTTATTTTTGCTTATTTTCTTTAAAATATATACATGTAAAAACATAAAAAAATACATATCAATAATGATTATACTAACTGAAACAAGTTGTATTGCAAATTATTTATTAATTTTAATTTTTTTCTCCAAACACTCTGTAAATTATATAATTACTCACAAAATTTTAGTATTCAACATACAAATTTAAATATTTTAAAGTGTTAAATATGTAATATAAAAAAAGTTATGTAGCAGGTAATATTTTATCATAAAAAAAACATTATTTTATACTCTTAATTTTTTTTTAGTAATTTGATTGGCATGACTTAAATCATTAAATCTTGGCGAAGAAGTAAAAGATTGCATGCGTTGTGTCGCAGTGGACCGTACGGCTAAAAATAATCGCTAAGCAAAGCAGTGAGCATGATAATTTATCAACGTATATTTTATTTGGATTAATACAACATAAAAATATGATTAACACTTTGATAATTAGTGACTATTAATATATATGTATATATATAATATCTTACTTTATTTATTTTTTATTAAAAAATAAATTACTAAAATTTAATTATTTTACATATTTAAATCAAATTATATAAATATTATAATTTATGTATAATTTTTGTCATAAAAGTACGACATGTATGTATAGAAGATTGTAATTTTAATATAATTTTTATGTATATGTATAAAATTTTGATATTAAATTTATAAAATAATTAAAATTTAATGATATAAATGTAATTGTTATTTTTATTTTTATATATATTTCAGATTTTTTTTATCAAATAAGAGGAGCGTGCGGAATATCAATTATTATAATTTTTTTATGGAAAAATTATTATAATTACTAGTTATAACATTTGCGATATGATAAAAAAAATATGAAGCGGAAGATATAACAAATGAGAAAAATTATTGCAGTAGAACAGCCTAACAAGTAGATTTTGCGGCAGCCATTCGGGGTGCGGCACCTGCGTTGCACACATATGTATTATAATATATCTCATATGTAGTAATTTTTATCACATATGTATTATAAAATATCTCATATGTAGTAATTTTGATGGACTATTATGATACATATGTGATAATAATTGCTACGTATGAGATATATTATGATACATATAAGATAAAATCTGCTAGTATGAGATATTTTATGATATATGTGATAAAAATTGCTACGTATGCTGAGCCGTGATGGTGGGACTTGCACGCAGGTGTCGCACGCCGAATAGCTGCCACAAAATCTATGTGTTAGGCTATCCGACTGAATTGATAAAATAATAATTAGAGATAATTATACACAGGATATTAAAATTTGATAAAAGTATAAATATCATACCTAGGTTTGAAAAACATTATGAAATAATAATGATATATTTTCAAAAATTTTATCTTATTATATATGATTCATAAGTTTATTTTGATGTCCGTGGCTTAAGAGGGCAAAGAGTGATCGCCGAGTGATATCATAAGCGGAAGGAATCACTGAAGCAAAGTGCAGCTCTTAGCAGACTTCTAGGCCGAATGATGAGTGGTGAGAAGGGCACAAGAATGAATCGTCCTATATCGGAAAGGGAGAGAGATCCTGAGCTATATAAGTAGATAACGTGATCTTAAATAGTAGAGGTCTTTTTTGAGATAAAATCAAAAAGCTAGTAATAAAAAACTCCGTAGTTAAGGATGCTTGAGCTGAAGTAGCATTGAGATAGGTGACCTCCTAAAAATTGCTTAAGTCATGCAGTACAATGTAGTCCTCGAATCAGGCGGAAGCTGGTGAGCCTATGACGCTTGTAGCTGAAGAGGAAGGAATCATTGATCCTGGGCACATGAATGAATCGTCCCACATCAGAAAGAGAGGGAGATCCTGAGCTGTATAAGTAGATAATGTGATCCCAAATGGTAGAAATATGAAATATATGATATAAATTAGTTATTATTTTGAGATGCGTGAAATATATGGTATAAATTAGTTATTTTTTTATTATATATGTAAATATGA